>JAUUDW010620853.1:0-11701 GCA_032361385.1 Panulirus guttatus
AACAAGTCAAGCTTGCACCGCGTCACCTGGTCAGGTTCTCACGACTTTAACAGGTCAGGCTATATGCTTCATATGTTATTACTATGTTTCCCTCCATAATTCTTTCTTCCAGCGAGGGTAGGTTGAAGGTTTCTTTGCTCTCGTGGCGGTTCAATCCACTAAGGTCTGTTACCATTTAAGTCGCAGTCCTCTGAACTCTTTCCAGCAGATCTCCATGGCTTTTAAAGTGAGGTTATACCTACACCATCTCAACGGACAAGTTGGGCCCTACCTCAACGAGGCCTCACCCTCTCAATCGTCCTCTTGGTAGGTTAGGACTGCACTATCTCATCAAGTCAAGCCTGCTCCATTGCAGGTCATGTAGGCACCATCATCAAGGTTATGTCGTCCCCAATTCAACATATCAAGTCTGTGGCACCTGAACAGGTCATGACTGGACAACTTCATCAGGTCGGATTAAGCAACATCTCAATTGGATGAGCACAGGGTGCACAATAGATTTGTCGAGGTTACCAGCACAAATCAATCAATAGGGCAGATTTTGCCATCTCAACACGCCAGGGCAGGTCTAAACTATTGCTATAGATAAGGGCTGCACCACTTCAACAGTTTAGGTCTGCACCACATCAATACGTCACCGTCTTAATAGTTAAGGTCTTCACCTCCATAGGACATACCTACTCCATCACAGCAGTCGGTACAACCTCAACAGATTGGATCTTCACCAGTTCATTTAGTCGGGACTGTACCATCTCAACAAATCATTTCTGCACCCCCTCAATAGATCAAGTCAGCACTACCCTCACAGGTCAGGTTAGCACCACAAAAAGAAAAAAAGTCGGACCTTCGACAACGAATCGCCTTCACTTAATTGACTGATGTTTCCCTGAGTAGGCTCTCTCTCGCCGAACCTTCTTTCTTTCCTCCAGAAAGACATGCCCTTGGAAATGTCTGTTTCCACAAGCCATCCATCGCCTCCTGCCGGTGACCAGGAGACGGCGTTGGGCGGATGGCCGAACACTCTGCGACTGCTAATATCATGGTCCGCTGCAGGACAGACGAATTGGCTGAAGAAATTCTGTCGCAAAGCCGTGGATTTCGCTGTCGTCTACAAATGTATTAAGGACGACCTGGTCTCAAGGTATCTAGTGCCTACAGCCAGTGGATCATGCATAACAAATACTTTCGGTGTTACTACAAATAAATCTGGAAAACATTTCCTCTGGGAGTGATGTGTGTGTGTGTGTGTGTGTGTGTGAGTGTGTGTGTGTGTGTGTGTGTCTCACTCCTTTGTTGTAACCTCCTTGTGCCTGCGGGGAAGAAACCTAACACTCGTGGGGTCACACCTCTTATCCTTATTTTATTCACGTTTCCATGAGCTTTATCATCACTCAGCAAGCTTTACGGGCCCAGAGCTCTATTGCTGAGGAAATGCTTTTCCACATCGCTCTGTTCACTTTTCCCGCCTAACTTCTTGCTACATCATCTTGTTTTGGATTCTCTTTAAGCATCTAAGAACTGTTATATACTATTAGTGTCGCCATGGCCTCTTAGAAAGTCATATATGTTATCATCGTGTTTCCCTCCATGTTTCTTTCTTCCAGCGAAGGCAGGTTGAAGGTTCCCTTGCTCTCCTCGTAGTTCATTCCACTCTGGTCCGTTAACATTTAAGTTACATTCCTTTGAACCCTTTCCAGCAGATCTACATCGCTCCTCAAGTGAGGAGACCAACGTGTTGCGGCAAATTCCTATTTCGTGCAAATTTCCCTCGTGCCTATCTTCTCTTAAACATCTCACAGTCCGTATACTTGAAGGAGGTGTTATCACTGATCAAATTACAGTTTGTCTCCATTATCAAGCGATTCTCTGGTAGAAAGTTCGACCTGATGCCAATTCCCAGGCGTCTTTCACAGTTCGACTCCAATAATCTATTTCCTCCAGTGTGGTGCTTACTGTCTGGTCTGTTTAAGTACATTCCTATCTTCGTTCGACTACTGATGCAGCCTGTCTACGTCTCTTGACTATTTTGCAGCACCTGTTTGTCTGCACTTCTTCAGCAATTTTGGCATCATCAGCAAACGTGTTCAAGTAGAATTTCGCCTCCTTTACGTAGATCAGACAGAGCCCTGGCCCAAGCAATAAACACTGAGGTACCCTACTTTTCACTCACCTACAGTCTGGGAAGGCTCTCCTAGCATTTTTCTTTTTTCTTTTTACTCCCAGTTAAGTACCTGTCGGTTCACTTGAGTAGCCCTCCTCTGACCCCAACTTGGACATTTAGCTTCATCATCCGCCATCTGTGGGAGACAGCAACAAAGGCCTTCTGGTTGTCAAAGAATATACAAATCACCCAATCATATCCTTTTTGTTTTCTACGGTGATGCTTCCTTACTCATAGTATTCCAATAGTTTCGTCACGCATGATCCTTTCCTTCTACATCTCTGTTATTTCCCACTTTAGTAGTTTGTGATAGTCAAGGACCCTTTTACTTGCTGAGTATAATGCTTAGTGTCTTAAGAGTCAAGTTTATCAGTAACAGTTGCATATATTTCAGGGCTACTTCTCCATCAACTTTTCTGATCATTGGTACTACGTTGGCCCTTCTATTCCTATGAGTTGTTGCCTTTCTTGGGGGGGAGGGTCTAAACAACGTGATCTGTGGTATTACAAGTGTACAGGTTTCTCTGCGCACTCTGAGCACAGATGGTAAAATAACGATGGGCGGGTCTAGCGTCTTCATAAGCTCCTTAATTTCAATGGATATATCTAGAAATTTTCATGTGCATCTTCCCCTTTCTTGGCTGATACCAATGGCACGTGTGGGTCTTCGAGAATAAGCCCTCAGCCCCTCACATATGTCCTCTTGTGTGAGTTTCCCCTCATGAGCTCCTCGTCCTTAATCATAAATGTGGGCCTTATGAGACTTATGAGACAACTATGAGTGGTCTTTCTTGACTTATCAACAATATTTCTTTTATATCACTTGCCTTTCTCTTCTCGTCCTGGTGTAGACAACTTTGATTCCCTTATATCTTCCTGATGCAGCTTAACTACAGTGTCTCTTGTATTTCTTCCATAATGTCTCCCTATGCCCCCTTGTCGAGTTAGATCTCTTGTTAAATAATCCTTTAACTATTTTTCACTGCCTTTCTCACTATACCCAACTGTTGGAACGTATCTATCTACACCCATGTTGTTCAGTTTACAAAATCTACAATAAGAATTTTATTTACTAAGGGTTTAGGAACTCAGCCTTCCAGACTGTCTCCTTGATGTGGATATTTCAGGTTAAATAATTTCCTCCTTCATCATCTCAATCGTTTCGAATTTCTGTCCTTAAGCACTTCCTCTTCAAGTAATTCGTTTCCAGTATTATGTGACCTCCTATTGCAAATGGAGGTGTATTGGTAATATCTTATACTTCAAGGCTGTTGTGCAAATACGCTTAATCCGGTTTGGACGGTACATCCCCATTCCCTAAACCAAGTGACCCATTATGATGCAAAACGTTCCCCTGCACGCATTTTAGGTCCACATTGTGCACATTGTGCGTTTCTAAAGTATTCTTGTCTATGTACTTAGAGGTGAAGTCCAATACAATTAGATATTTGGCACCGTTCTGCAGCGTTAAATCTGCTGATTCTAGCATCATATAGATTGTTCCTTCAATATCTTTCGACAAGAAATTGATCGTTTGTTTTTTATCCTCATGGAGGATTCAAGAAAAACAAGATTATCACTTGACACATCATTTGAAATGTATTTAGTGAAAAATCCATTGTTGACCACAACCTCTTGGAATTTAAAGATTCCTCTCATCAGTTCAGCTAGTCCACCCCTTCGACTGTCTTCTCGCTCACTTTTCTTACTATTGTATATCCCTCTGAAGAAAAAAAAATGTGATATTGATATCCTCTTTCAGTTTAGTCACAACAAGGCTTATGATATCTGGCTTACTATCATTCACTCGAAGAATAACACTCTCCGGTTGGGACGCAGGTTTCATAGGTCCCTTGTGGAACATGTCTTTTATAGTTTTTAAACGAAAAGAAAGCTCTGATTCATAATTTTCTAACTATAAAGACCACATCTCATGCTTCATCCCTTAGGCTATATAGCTTTTTCCAGCTCAGGACGTAGAAATTCTATGACAGTTGCAACGTTGAAGAGGATAACATAAATGTTCTGAGAGCATGCATTAGTGACAATGGCCTTGAAACTGCAACTGTTAAGTCTGGAGATCCACTGACTAACTGTCAGCCTACCGCCTCCTTCAACGATACCTGGGACCAATTGATAGTATTTAGATTTGTCTTTGCATCATGTCATAGTTGGTTAAGCCTATTTCATATTTCTTGTAGCGTACACGTGTAATATATACCACTGTGGGCCTTTAATATGCTAGTCTGTTTATGAATCGACTGACAATAGAGCAATTATTCCTTTTCTCCACACAATCTGGGGTGAGCTTGCACTGAGTCCATAGCTGCAGGCAATATCATATTTTATTAGTGTTTCATAAGAGTTGAGGTGTTCCATATTCTTTTTTACAAGGTATTTTAAAGATTTCTTCCATCTGTCTTTCATTCCTCCCCACTGTGGGAGGGTGTGGGGATTTCTGAATGGGTCAAAAATCAAGCGACTTCCTTATCCCAACCAGTTCATCAGCACTTATACACATGACCCTTACCACGGACACCTTTTCTGATATCTATCTCGACACGTTCAAAGTGTGGGTTGGAGAAGCCAGACACATATCAGCTAAAGTAGCGTATGTTGAAGAAAAAGACAAGGTTTTGTAGACAATATAGTGAGTAATTTGGTTCACACAGCAGCCCATTTGCCAGGATACTGTAAACTTCCAGCCCATCAATAAAAGCTGCCAGTAGGAGTCCGATCTCTGTGAAGACAAGTGATATAGTAACTCGGAAAGGATATCATTTACTCGATGAAACACAAGAAGCACAGAAATTGTGTTTACTGGCGACTCCAACCAGAGTCAGGATTTCTCTAGCCTCCCAGGCTGTGAAACAGGAGCACTCTGGCCTCCCGGGCTGTGAAACGGGAGCACTCTGGCCTCCCGGGCTGTGAAACGGGAGCACTCTGGCCTCTCGGGCCGTGGAACAGGAGCGCCCGGGCCTCCAGGCCATACAGCAGGTGTTTCTACATTTACCCCTTAAGAGTGTTAGTGGAACCCTGGGGACAGTGGAGGCAGGCATACTGATCTGCTTAGTAGAGAACAGCAGCAGCAGAAGCAGCAACAGCAACAACAGACACTGCAGAAGCAACATCAACAGCAAACGAACACGGCAGCATCAGGAGCAGCAACAGCAACAGCAGCAGTAACAGTAGCACCAGCCTAGACCTGAGACGTGAATTTGTCTTCCACGTCTCTCCGGTGCACCCAGCCAATACGGCCAGGGGAACGTAAGGCGAGACATAGGTATCGGTAACTTACCCTCTCAGTCCACTGGGCGGGACGTGAGGGCGGCCCTACCACTGGTACGGAGGTAGAGGGGGCGGCGGCCGGTGGCTCTCGTTGTGGGTAATGACCACTGGGGAGGACTGGCGGGTGGCTGGGGTGTGGTATTGGCAGTACTGTAGGGGTTGGTGTTTGGTGTTGGCAGTACTGTAGGGGTTGGTGTGTGGTGTTGCTAATACTTTGGTGATTTGTGTGTGGTGATGACAATACACGATTGTGGTAAGCGTATCTCACACGACTCGTTATTCTAAATTCTGAATTTTCCTGCTGTGAGCGCTACGCAAAATCTCCGCATAGGTTAAAAAAAGTTCAAGAGATGGGGCTTTACGAGTGCAGAACACTCTCCATACTGTACGCACACACACACACGCACACAAGGGTAATGTTTCATCTCATCTGACAATTGCTCTTCAGATACATCACTTCAGGGCTAGTGTTCAGCAAGGCCTAGTGTTGTTGTTGCAGCAGACCTGACGTCTCAAACAACAAAAGTTTAATTTTTTGTTTGTGCTTTTGTTTGTCAGTCCCTTCAAACTACTAAATACAGGAGTCAAAAGTTCGGTTTAATGTACACTTTTGAATTGAACTATCTGTAATGGGAGGCAATAGTGTCATGGGGTCGCTTGTTACAAGCTGATAGTGTAAACACTGGGTAATATTTGTTTATGCGAATGTGAAGAAAAAAAAAATAACCCATTCTCTGCTCTGTGTCCATCTCTCGCAGTCCATCTGTATCTGCTTACGTTTCTTTCATGTCCTGTTGTTTGAAATTGTCGGGTAAACTGTCACCCCTCAAGGATCCATTTAAGTTAGCAGACTACGTCCTCCACTGGTGACGTATTGGTGATGCGTCACTGTTCACAGCATCTCTATTGGTTAGATTACTACGTTATAAACTTGTGACGCGGTCGTAACGTGTTATTTTTCTGTCTTTCTGCACATAACTGTCACGGTAGGCTTTGTCATCAAGCTGGTGACGCGTTGGTGACGTAATTCATCACACCAGCTCCAGGGTAGACTACGATACCATCTGGTGAAACGCTGGTGACAACTTGATGCCGTGTCATTCATCACAGCTGCACCAGGATAGATTACGTTGTAAGCTGGTGACGTGTTGGTGTCATAATGATGACGTGTTAAGAGACGTGCTGTTGACGTTTTCATAGCGATGCCCCAATACGATTCTTTCCAGTGATTCTTACGCAGGTGTTAATCCTCTTTCTTGTTCCCAGTCTCCTACCCGTGTCAATAAATAATTGCGAACTCTTGAGCAACGTTGCATTTATGTTCAAGATTACAAAAATATAATACTCCTGTGTCATATTTTTTCATATATATTCTCACACACATTAATATCAAAACAATCCAAGTAAGCAATAAATTACTTTGTTTTCCTATGTTAGATATTGATCTTGACAAAATGCCAGTTAACATTTACAAAGGAGACTGTAAATATGTCATCTTTTTTTGGGGGTATAAGATGTAAATATACGGTGAGGGTATACATGGAAAACACAAACAAAACGTTTGCATATAATTTCTATTAACTCTCACCAAATTTCCTGGGGACCTCAGACCCCTGTTTTGTTTTCCCTACTGGTTAATGAAATACATGCGAATCCCTACGCATTAAAGGGTCTCACCTTTGTTGGTTTATGCCAAGTGGAACTATGGACATTATGTATTTCATGCATACACAAAACACGTTCCTTCCTCTGCACGACAGATGCAATGAAATCAACAACAGCCCTGAATGATACTCCTCAGATATCGCAAGAGCTATTGGGCGCGGAAATAAACTGCACAAGCTTAAGGAATCAGGCAATGGCCCACATCTTGCAACTCAGTATAGCACTGTTAGGAGAGAGGTTAAGATTCTTATTATGCAAGCCAAGAGAGAGTGTTTGATGTGAATATTGCAAGCGATAGCACTAAGATCGTACAAGATTTTATAGATATATCAGTAATAACAAACACAGAAGGAGTGGAATAGGATCCTTAGCAAACGAAGATGGTAAACCCATTGTGGATGATAGAAACATAGCAACAACCGTGAAGGAGTTTTTCAGATCAGTTTTTGCAGTAGAAAGTGGCAACAAGAATTTGGCGACAGTAATAAATAGCAAACACGCGAGACCAAAATTTACCATTACATCAAAGAAGTACTAACACAGATACATAGGCTGACGATTCATAAAAGTCCAAGTTTCTATCCACGGGTAATCAAAATAGTCAAACTCGAAATTGCCAACCGTTAACCTGTATTTTCCGTAAGTCTCTCCAGGATGGAATAGTACCGCAGGATTGAAAACTCATAGACATTACTCCTGTACTCAAAAAGGGAAACCGTGAAATGCCTGGCAATTACCTATTTGCCTACATCAATTATAAGTAAACTTTAGGAGATGATTATTTGAGTTAAAATGGTGACCTACCTTAAAAGTACAGTCTAATCAATAAATAATACACAGCATGGTTTTATAAAGCACAGAGCATGTCATACAAACCTCCTTAAATTTCATCATGAATCATTTGATACCCACGACAAGACAAAACCAATAGATATTATAATTCTGGACTTCTAAAAACCATTGGACAAAGTCTCACACATTAAATTGATGCATAAAGTCCGGGCCTTGGTAATTATTAGTTGCATAGGAAACAATAGAAGTCTGGTTACGTGACAGGAGGTAAAGAGTCGTAATGGATGGGGAATCATCACCGTGAACACGTCATTAGTGGGGTACCCTAGGGGTCCGTCCTGGAGCCTATACTTTTCATCATTTATTTAAAAGGTGGAGAGAGAAGAGAGAGAGAGAGAGAGAGAGAGAGAGAGAGAGAGAGTGGTCAGTTTTTGTTAGGAGAGATTGCTTTGGAACCACAGATTCGTATTGTGTTATTTACCATTTACATATAAACTAAGGCTTTATTCCTAGGACAGGAGTGTTCCGCTACTGGCAAGCCACCCCTGTTGCAGAATGGAACCTCTTCGAAAATCCCTTCATCTCTTGGTCTCGACTAAATGACATTTGTAAACTACGGTACGACAGCGACCTCTAAACACGGCAATGCGACCGTTGATTATAAAGGCCCGGTGTCTGACCTGGCCTTTTGTGGGTTAGGTTTAAAGGCAAAGCTATCATGCCCTTACGGTGTAACTCCTGTGCTCCACGGACGTACACACCTTTGTGCTAAAGGGCAGTGCTGTCGTGCGGTTGTGCTCACAGGTCGTACCGTCGTTCTCTAGTGTTTAAGAGGCATTTTCAGAGGGATACTGGTGTATGTGATGGCGCTGCGGTGTGTGTGTGTGTGTGTGTGTGTTAAAGTGCGTTGTGGTGCTAAGGTTCGTGGTGTGCTGGGGTGTGTAATGGCGATGCTTGGATGTGTGTTGACGCTGGGTCACTTTGTTGGCGATGAGTAGTGTGGAGGTGTTGGCGTGTGAGGGGACGCTGGATGTGTGCGAGAATGTTGTGCTTTGTGAGGTTGGTGCTACGGTGTGTGAGGGTACTGGGGAGCAAGGTAGTGCCCTGGGTGTGTGAGGTTACTGGGTTGTCTCATGGTACTGGGATGTGTGATATGTACTACCACATGCTGGTGTGTGTGAGGGTGCAGAAGTAGTTGTTGGTGCTTCGCTGTGTGGTGATGCTCAGCTGTATGGCGGTGAAGAATTTGTAGTCAGACTGGGTTGTATGATGGTGATGTTTGTCATTTGACCTCTGAATGTGTGGTTGAGATGGAATGTGTGGGGTAATACAGGTATGTGGTCGTCCTGGATGTGTGGTAGTGCTTGGGTGTGGAGATGCTGCGGTGTACAGTGGTTTTGGGTTTGTAGTGGTGCTGTGGTGAGTTGTGGCGCTGGGTTGTGTGGTGCTCTTAGAGGCGTGGTTGTGGTGGGGAGTATAGTCATTCTTGGGTGTGTGGCGGTGCTGGGATGTTTGCTGTTGCTGGTGTGTGGTGGTATTTGTGTGGAGGTACTTGTTTGTGGTGCTACTGGAGTGTGTGGGTGTGTGGTGTTGCTGGAATATACAGAGGTGCCTGGGTGTCTTGTGGTGCTTGAGGTGCATAGGTGATGGTGTGGTATGTGGTAGTACTGGGATGTGTGTGTTGACTCTGGGGTTTGTGTTGTGTGATGGTAAACAACAGTCTGCTCCATTAATTAAGGCCAGTTTACTTGTATTTGTCCCCTGAATTGGGAGATGGTCCAGATGGAAGAGACGAAGGTATTCTCTGTGAATGCTCTCAGGACTCACGAGTCACCACAGTAACCTAACTTGGTCGTTGGGATATGTTGCGGAGGTGTGGTCGCCCACCACATCGATGTGGCGAGAGATTACATCTTAACCCCTAGCAACTTCCGGCAACATAATAGGTACAGAAGAAAATACAATCACTGGATCCAGTCCAGGAGATCGTATTAGGCGTGGTTGATTGCTATCCCAACGGCACTACTGGAAGTAACTACGGTAACAAGTTCAGCTAACTTGATGGACAGTTAGGTAACACTAGACCTCAGGAGCGCTGGAAGGTTCCGGACGCTTATATGAACCAGCCTGACATACGATATTAGTAATAATGATAATGATAATGATAATGGTAATAATAATAATGATAATAATAATAATAATAATAATAATAATAATAATAATAATAATAATGGTAAAAATTATTGAATTATTAATGATATTTATAATGATAACTGTAATAGTTGATAATGATAGTAATGATGATAATAATAATGATAATGATAATGATAATAATAATGACAATATTAATGGTGATTATAACTATGATACTAATAATACTAATGATAATAATGATAATAATGATAACACTTATAAGAATAATTTAATGATAATGATAATACCTTTACACAGATATTAAAGTATTTAGGAAGTTCACAGTGATTGGAAGTGGACTGTTCTTGCAGTGAGTAGTCAGTACGAAATCGAGTGGGCTCGGTCTAGTTGCGGTTTCGAAGTGCCGCTTGAAGACTAGGGATCTCTAGTGGCAGTAGCCGATGTTGGCGAGAATTGTGTAGTAGTAGCTTGTTACTGAACTGTCGGTTGAGGTTCTGGTGCTAACCGGAAGGAGTTGAGGCGACCACTGCGTTTTGGTGTTTCTTGTTAGGTTGTGCAAATGTGAGCGAGGATGGTCTTTTCATGTCCTTTTTCTGTAGCTCTTCCAGCAGTCCCTGTTGTGTGGTGGATGCAGAAGAAAACCAGGCAGGGAAAGGAAGAGGTGAATTGGGAAGAATGAAAGTTGTGTACATGTTCTTGTGTTCAGGCGCAGGGAGTCCAAACTTGAGTCTACGGAGGACGTAGAGACAATACTCGTAAGAACTCCTTATGGTGTTAACATTTATGACAGTCACACTGTGATAGAGGCGCTAGCGTGTTACCTGCTCTTCTCCCACACACTGGTCTGCGGGAGTATAAATCGTTAGCCATTAACACTGGCGCAACTACTTGGGTATTCTGACCGCAGTACAAACACCGTTTTGTTCTAAATTGGCCACTGTACGAGGTGTATTTGTTTCAGGGTAAGGTTACCTAGGCTTTGTAGGGAAGCTTGGGAATGTGGGGCCGCAGGGGTGAATGTGTTTGGCTTTTGATTGTTTAGTGGTGTGTGAGTGTATGGAGGCGTTTGATTGTCATTTTTCATTTTTTATTACCCATTTACACCCACGGGGAGGAAGCTTTACACTCTTATGTCCCTACCTATTACCCTTAATTCACTTTCTCTTCCTTCTTCTGGTTCCAAGTGTCCTTAACTCTGTTGCTGAAGAAATGCTTTACTGTCCATTCACACTCTTCTCTAACATTTTATCCTTGTTCGACTATCTAAACTCCTGCCATGAGACCGTGACATCCTCTCACCAGCAAGCTGAGATCCTCTACCTCGGGGATTTCAACGTTCACCATAAGGAATGGTTGAATTCCTCCCAAACGGACAGTAGAGGGATCGAAGTCCTCACGTTCTCCATTCTCAATGATTTAGAGCAAATTATCTCCCACGCTACCCATATACCTGACCGCTATGACCACTCTCCTAATATTCTGGATCTGCTTTTCACTTTTAGTTCATCTCGCTGTAATTACACAATCTCGCCCCATATTGGTTCATCTGATCACACTCTCATAAATGCATCTATTCTAACGGCACCTTCCCCTCCAGCAGCACTTTCTAAGCATAAATACTGGCACCTGAACAAAGCTGAC
>JAUUDW010620886.1:0-11699 GCA_032361385.1 Panulirus guttatus
CATGTAGATGAAATTGGTCCCCAGTGGTCACTTTTTGTATATTATGATAACAAGTATGGAGACTTGAAAGGATTTGTTATGCCAGGAAACTCCAAAAAGTATGAAGTAGCATGTCGGCTATCAAGCAAGATTTTGACTCTGAGTGCTCAAAGAATTGATGAAGATGTATCAAAATTCCAATTTCTTCAAGGCAATATGAGCTGGATTATAAGAAAAATTAAACAATTGATTACTGTTAACTTCAACTCAGATATAGATTATATATCCAAGATAACTGGGCAGCTGATTGTTCAACAGAGACGTGGTTTGGCTATAACTGCTAAATTAAAAGTTGATGAAGAAAATTTTCTTGGAACACTGAGATACATTTCACCCAAGCCTAGGGGTGCCAGTAGAATTATCATTAAAGTTGACAATGATATTTTGATGACATTTAGAATTAATGCTCATGCTGATTTTTCTTTAATACAGAATGGATTTATAACCCATTTAACAGTTGATCTGGACGAGGAGCAAGGTTGGATAACAGGAAACTTAAAAGTTAGTTTACCAGAATCATACATTTGGCTCAGAATGCCATTCAGTGAAATGGAGACTCTTAATCTGACAGTCACAGTGAAGGCAATGGAAGAGTATGGCTTAAAAGTAATAATGAAAGTTCCTCAGTTTTGCTTCAATTTTACAGGTGTGTTGGATAAAACAATTCAGTTCTTTATGATAAACATGAATATGCAGTTAAACTGTGGAGAAGAAGCATTATTTGACTTCATTTTCAGATACAATATAGATAAAAACTCCTCTGTTATATCTTGTAAGCTAGATGTATATAAATATGGTTCAATATTTGTACTTAATGTTGCAGTTCATATCAAGAAAGATGATGTTTATGTTGAGATTAGAACTGAATTGTACCCACAGCTCTCCCTTGGCCTAGATTTCATAAAAGAATTGAAGGAAGAACATCAGTCCCTAAAACTGCAACTGTATGACCCTTCTTCTAATACAACTTACTTTCTCATCAAAAACTCTCTCTCTTCAATCAGAGCTGATGTCATTAATGAACAACCAGAAGACCAAATACTCTCACTTGAACCTAACTATCTTATCCATCCTAGAAATATTAGCTTGAATACCAGTTACTCCCACTCATTGTTTGGTTTTATGTTGAATATAGAACTGACAGGTAAGGCAAATTTCATGGATAGTTTTGGAAATATGGAAATGCACTTTACATCAGATTTAGCTTTTAACCATACTAATCTCAGTTTTGCTTATGACCTTAGAGAAGAAACCAAAAAAGGAAACTTCAAGCTATTAACTACAAATGGAAATGTTGAAGGTGAGGTAAAACTGAAAAATGATGATGATATAGTATCATTCATAGCTGATATGTCATCCAGCCTTCATACTTTCCAGAACTACCACCTGGAATTCATTTATGAGAGTGAAGGGCCTAGTAAGACATTTAAATTACTAAGTGTACAAGATGATATTGAATTCCAGTTAAATGGTGCTATGCATTTAACAGATGAGGAGTCAGTAACAAGTCTTACCTTTTTAACTTCATTTGAAAAATACGAGAGATTTGACCTTGAACTGAGCCATCCTGTTACATATTTGTCCGAAAACTATTACAAAGCAAAGTTTACTCTAACATCATATGGAAGGGAGCATGTGATTGACATCAAACACAGTCACCATAGAACCTGGAAAAAACAGCAGACCGAAATAATTTTCACTGTTCCAAATTTTGTATCAGACGCATTCACCTTTCTGCTAATGTATGACTTTTTAGGTGGTCAGGCATCAGTCATTCTGAGTAGTCCTCAAGGCCTGATGGGAGTTGAGGGAACATGGGAGCTTTCAGATCTGAGTATTGCTTTTACATTTACTTCCCACTTAACATTTTTCAGTTTAGGGGAATACAACCTAGCTATCTATATTCCCCTTGATTTATCCCATAAATGGGAGATTTGCTTATCACGTTACTATACAGGTTCAGACTTTGCATCTCAGCTTGTAACTGAAGAATACTTTAGTAAAGGATTCATCAGTTTTATTATAAATAAAAAACATGAGTCTGTAAATAAAACTTACAGTGTTGGCTATGAGCTTCAGGATTTCCTGAAGATAGAAGGACAGTTTGAAAATTGGGATTGGATGTCAAAATGGACATTTAATGGAAAGCCTTTCCCTGCAATGTCAGGAAATTTTGAGATTAAAACAAATATTCAAGGCTACAGAATTATTGATGGATCATGGAGCATGGGACTGAAAGATCAGGCATACTTAGTTCAGGTGAATGTAGACATGAAGCAGAAGGGAACTGTAGCATTCAGTGCTGTATTTGATATCCAGTCAGAAGGTTTAGCAGCACCCTGGGAGAGTATAAAGCTTAACATCCTTTTTGAGTCTCCCTTCACCTTAACTCATCATCTGCAGGCACACTACCAGTTGAGTACTCTCAGTTTGGCAGCTTATTACCAGTATGGTCTTGATACTTTTCACATTCTGTGGACTTTAAAGTTCAGTAATAAAACAGCTGCAGTTATGCTGAATGGCAACATACCTGTACAGGGGATTTCAACTTTCAGTGTAAATTTCAAGTTTGAATTACTTGAGTCATATACTGGTAGCTTTGTGGCAAGTATTGAGGAAACTGTTTTTCAGTCAAATTTTGAACTCTCTCCTGACTGGAAAGTAGGATCAGTGATGACATCTCTGATATCCCCTTTTGTAAGACCATTGAAAGCTGAGTTGATCTGGTTTTTCCTTGAAAGTCCAATAAATCTAAAGGCAATGTATAATGCAGGAAGACAATCAGGAGAACTGAAAATGACCCTAGTGTATGTGAGTAATTCTGCTCATCTTGATTTTCAGATAAAAACATCATCTAATGGAGTATCAAAACTTACTGTTGATTTTTTGTACAATATATCAAATTATGTAAAGCTGCAGGCAGCTATATCTGTAAGTACAAAACATCATTTCTTTAAAATCAATGCAGATTTAATGATCAGCAATGCAACATTTTTGCTGAAATTTACTGGCCTTATAGAAATGTTTGGAGTGAGTGGATCTGGTGAGATAGAACTTGGGAAAACTGGGAATATATACAAGGGAAACATCTCAGGAAAAATTTCTGGGTATGAAACATCAAATGTCAGCTTTTTATTAGACTTATACCAATTTCATCTCAGTCTCAATTACAGGCAAAAGGATATCTTAAAAATGAATGTTAATTACTACCAGACTAATATACAGTTTACATGGACTGACTATTTGTTTTTCAAGTTAGCTGTGTTTCACAAGTCAACAAAAACCGGGCATCAGGTTGACTTATCTTTCCATGGTTTTGATATGAAGCCTATTAGACTTCAGGCAAGCTATTCTGGAAAGCATAAGCTTAAGTTTGACTTGTCCATGAACAGTTCAGTAATGCAGCCATTAATAGTTAACATCACTTATTCTAGCACTGATGACATTCGTTTGAATTCCCATGCTGTTGTAGAAGGAAAGGAGTACAATTTAACTGGGAGAGCAAAAGTAAAAAAAAGGCAGTCTAGTTTTGAAATTTACTTTGATTCATCTGAAGACTCACGTGATCCCATAATTGTAGAAGCTATGTATGACTTGAAGAAATTCATGTTGGGTAAGATGAATTCTGTGATGAGATTAGCCTCAGTCACATTTGATTGGGGGGAGCACCTCCAACTTAATGTGACAGGGATGCGGAATCAAAACCAAACCAAGATGACTCTCAAGATGTCAACACCATTTAGCTGCCTACCACACTTCCTCCTTGACTTTGAAGGTGAATTCACATATAGACGCTCTTTAGTTAATCTTACATGGACAGTCTTTATTGAGTGGTCTCAGCAAGTCAATTCCACTGGGTTTTTCAAGTTAGAGGATAGAAAACTTGACTTTAATTTGACATTAACAACTTCATCTTTAGAGTTTGAGAAACTCATCATATGTTTCCAGCTGCAAACAGGCCACATGGAGGCATCTCTAGTTTTCAATAAGGATAACTGGAGGTGCTTTTGTGACTTTGAATTTTCTCCAATATTTTCAGTTGTTTGTTCTGTTGAGACACCAATCAGTGACTTTGAAATCATCTCCCTTTCTCTATCTGTAGGTACTAAGAATAATAAACTTAGTGTTCAGATAGGGTTAACTTGGCCAGAGGCTCAGATACTTAGAGTGCATATTCAAGTTGAAAAGACAGACATAGAAATTAACTTGTTAACTCCCTGGGACTCACTTAGAGTTGGCTCATTCATGGCTACTCAGAAAACTGAGAATGAGAAATCGGTATATTCAAGTGTTCTCCAGTGGGATATAAGAAAAATAGAAACATCACTCTTATTTTCTCCACTCCACTTCCAGTTTGTTAGCAAATATGATTTGAGTAGTGTTGTACTTGGCCTAATGAGAATTGATTTCTCATATTTTGACAAGGAACTGAAATCTTCAATGAAAATTCAGACTCCATATACCTCCATGAAATTACTAGAGGCTATGTTCCATCTAGGATTGCAAGAATTTTCAGCTAAGTTCACAATAAATGAGATAACTAATTCCATAAAGGGCATTTTCTCCATAAATGGTGGTAAATTTGAAGCAGACATTCCACTTTTAGGTGATTTCAAATGGAAACTGGAAGCAAAAAATCAGTGGATGGAGATGGGTACACAAGTCATCTTTACTGTTGCAAAGGAAAACACTCCGTTTATCATCACATTCAGCTATGAAATACAATCTCAAGCTTACTCATTCAAATCAATTTTTGATGTAGTGTCAGATAGAAAGTGGATTTCTGTTGGTGCAGAGTATGGAGATGGTTGTACCATAAATGTCACCTTAACTGACACCAACTTGGAACTGAATGTTACTTTTCTAAATAATGAAGAAACATATGTAGAACTGAAGTTTGAATCTCAACACTGGAAACTACAGTCATTAAACCTGAATATAGATGCCAAGTATGGTGGTCTTACTGAGTTCTATAATGCATCAGTTACAACATCAGTTGAGTTTCAAAACGAAGACTTGCTACATTACCATTTCCTGTTGGGGGTCAGTGTCAATGATGACTTTGTTTTTATGGATATTGAGTTTGCATTTAATCAGAATATGGATCATTTTGAATTCAGCTGTATCTTCCCAATGTTTAAGATGTTTTTTGAAGAAACAAAGATATCATTTGTTATGACCCAAGGAGGTGAGCAGAAGTACAAGTTACTATATGAAACAGTATTCCCAGATAAATGGTCATCTAGTCGACTTTTGATGGTAGAGTCACCTGAGTGGGATGTATGTGTACTTGTTGTATTCAGTGAACATTCCCTGAGTGTTTCATATTCCTTCCCAGATTCATCAGCAGAGCATTCTCTTCTTGTAGTATGGTCTAAGGACTCTAGTTTTGAGAATTTCATGATTGGAACAGAACTGAACTCACCATACCTGAAAGATGATTCGTTACAACTTAACTTAAGTTTTTCATTTCAACAGTTTTATGGATCACTGAACTTTAGCATATCTTATGGTATTAAAAAAACTGATATAAATGGACATTTTCAGTATGGTCAAAAAGAACACAAGATTAATGGTGAATTATATCTAACCTCAGACTGGATTGGCAAATACTCTCTCAGGGCCAATATCCATTGGAAGAAGGATGTAAATGTGAGTGTCATACTAAATATTTTGGACAAAGAACATATTATGATGTTGAATTTAGACATCACAGACTATATTCTAAAGCTTTCTAGCAAATCATCTTGGCTTTCTTTTGAGGAAATTCAGTTTATGGGAAAAGTTAACAGTGATTTTAAACTTTCTAACATGAATTATGAAGTTAAGCTGACCACAGGTGACAGGGAGATTTTTGTAGATGCTAAGTTTGAAAATATAAACCTTGAGCATATCAATTCATATATCATAATAAAACAAAATGAGGAAGATGTGTTTACAATGTCGGCAGTTTTATATTTCTATTTTGATAGAATTGATTTTGATTTTGATATATATAGTGTAATTCCAGAATTAAATAACAATTTAGAATTTCGTTACAAAGATGATATTGAGGAAAGAATTGTGTCAGGGAGACTTACTAGTATTTTGTTACAGAATAAAGAAGTTACTTTGTATATACTTAACAATAAGTTATGGAGGAATGCTCAAGTATTCCACTTGTCCTTGCCATACTACTTTATTAGCTTAGAAATTGATATGAACAAAGGCACTGGTGGATTCACTTTCAGATCTGAAGACAGCAGTACATATGTAATTTCTAGTTGTAATTCATTGGAAGAGAATTCTTTTGAAATTTATGTAAGAACTTCCTTTGCATATTGTGAAGCATTAATTTTTGAAAACAGATGGTCACTTGATGGTTTTAAAAGCATTCACATAGCATATGTTTGGGATGGTCAAGAAATTGTATTCCAATGTTTTGCTGATGATGATGATACTTTTGGTAAAACATTCACAATTAATCTAACAACACCTTTTGAAGGCTTTGAAAAGTATGCAGTACAAACACCATATTTTCAAAGCAATGGGCAGCATTTTGGTGCTCTATTTGAATACCCAAGTGGTAAAGTTGGAGTGGAGTTGAGATTATCATACAAAAGTTTTTTTGATTCCTATTTCATATGTGCCCTTTACTTGCCCTTTGAAAAATATGAAATTATATCCATGCAGTACATAATACTGCCTGATGATTTCAAAATAGAAGCACGAGTGGGAAAAGTTGGGTTCACCTTGTCACTTAAGGTATCTGGGAAGACTATTGGAGAGAAACTAGAAGCAGTTATTCAGATCAATGAATACAAAATAAGGGCTGTATTTAGAGAATCATCTCTGTTAAACAAAACTAGATTTTATTTTCATGTTGACTTTGAGCTGCAAGAATTGGTAGGAAATCTCATGTACCATGTTAAACTAGAATATGAAACTTCTGAGCGGGTTTTCTTTGTAGTGGAAAGTGAGCAAGAGGAGTTCTTCAAGGTACACATGGCATGGAATTCTGACAGAGTTTTAGCAATTACCACTCCAAGGATACATCCAGGATGTCTTACTATAAATTTTGAATCTGCAAAAGAACTTGACGATTACCACTTACTGCTGAGTTTTGATCCTGAAGATAATGGCACTTTGAAATCCTATGGATTCCATGTACACAGAGAAATTCTAGAAAGTGGCCACCATGTCTCTGTATCTGGAGAGAACATGGGAAATAATTTTCTTTTTGAAGGAACACTGTCTGTAGATTCTTACCATTTGAATGATAGTTTGATATTTGAATTAAACAAGAATAGACTGGGTTATAGAATTCTCTTCCAGAGAGAACCAGGATTCTTTTATAGTACATACACAAGTGATGTTTATTTGGTGTTACCTACTCAGACTTTGCACTATAAAACTAATGCTACATCTTGCTTGAGGGAATTTGATGTGTTTTCAAGCTTTACATGGAATGAAAATGATCCTGAGATACCACCACTCTTTTTCAAACTGAATTATTTTGATGAATCAATATTTGGTGAAACAAAGGAATCAATAAGTGCAGTCTTTAGCCACCCTGATATCGAGGATATTATCTTCCATGGTAATGTCACTCAGTCACAAAATTCTCCATTATATGGCTTAGCAGAGCTTGTAGACAGAAATTCTCCTGAGAGAAATATTGTCATGATGGTTGATGTACAACCTGTCACAGATGATGGAGAACACAGTATACAGGTTAATATCTCGCAGTCTTCCTCAGGTTTTGTTTTTGCCATGGACGCACAGGTCATGGAATCAGTATTTACTAAAGGTGATTATACATTTAGATATTGGAGTTTAGCTGAAGAAAAATGGGAAGAGTTGCAAATTCTGACAGCTGTGAATGCAAGCAACAGTGGATATGATTTTGCAGCAGATATTTTTTCTTCTTTAGGTAAATGGGGCTATAGTTGTGCAGGCGATATTCACTCATTTGAAAACTTAGCCACATTTAACATTCAAGGAAGCCCAAAAGAGGTTGGTGAGTTTTGGAAATTTGGAGCAACTGCTGATAAATATTTACCTAACCTACTTGTGTATCTAGATGTTGGACAGAAACAGCAAGAAGCATATGAAGAAGGGAGGCTGAGAATTGGTTTCCATAACCCAATAGAAATGGGGGCACTTCTAGACCATCAGAGATTTGGCGAATGGAGTCAAGATGGTGAAATTGGTTTGAAACTTATTACACCATATATCCTTCAGTTTGTTTTAGACTTCGACCCAACTTTAGACTTCAGGGTTGACAGTTTCTGGACCCACATAACTTCACCTGCAAATAAGATTCTGAATGCTTGGTCATGTGACCTGGTCTCCTTAGCATCTGTTTTTAAACAGTGGGTTTTAAAAGAAGCTCCCATAGCCTTCCAGTCATTAGTTAATCATCAAACTCTTCAAACAGTGTGGGACAGAGAGACGAGTAATTTTGACTACTTTATTAATGAATTCAATACAGCTTTATATGATATCAGCGCAGATGTCAAGAGAATATGGACGAAATATCTACAGCCACCACTACATATTACTTATAACTTCATTATCAGTTTGTAAGTAGAATTTTCATTTTATGCCATTGTTCAGAGAGAACTTGAAAAAAAAAATTCATGTATATTTCTCTCTCTAGTTGAATTTTGGGTACAGATAAGTTTAATTATTAGAGCCTAATAATGTAAATATTATATCTGTGAGCCAACCCTCCACTTACCTCACCTCATGTAGTCATAATCTGCCTGCTTCACTTCAGGTAACTCAGGAGAACATCCAAATATGAATGCTAGATGCTAATAATGCATGCAGAAATTGTAACTATAATGTTGCTAGAGGGCAGTCTGAAAAAGCTGCTAAAAGATGGCATAATCACAAATCACACTTAGCCATAAACACTTTATGCAATCAGCCATGATGTCAAGCCAAACCTGTGCCCCTTCTCATTATGCAGGTTGGTCATGCAAAAGTCATCATCAGATGAAGCCAGAGCTGCAGTCTGATTAGGGCAAAACCTATTCATGAATATGTGTGCCAACTTCATGAGAATTTAGTCTATCAACTTTTGATGTTAAGGAGCCAACAACATTATTGTGATTGCACTATGTTCTATGTGTCCTTGACTTTCATGAATATTTTGATATTTATATCTTGTCCCAGTTACCTTTGTCAGCCATGAACCTGTCTTTTGATTTGTTTTCTGTGTGAATCTTGTAACTTTTTTATTCTTATGTGTAACTCTTACCAAGAGGGTCTTAGGCTTTCCATACATTACATATGATTTAACATATGGACAAAAATATCTTTATATAACTTTTGTAGTTTTTCACGAATGTTGATACTAGTGACTCATAGAGATTTCTAGATTGATTAATATTTCTTTGATAAATTGATGTGAACAGAAATGTCTTCATGATTATCTATAAATATCAGTAACAAAGAGGATGAGGTAGTCATAGATTATTAGTTTATTTTCAGATATTTAGAGAGAGGTGTTTGAACACTATCTGCAGGGAAGGAATGTGAGTTATTTGAAGGTGTACAAGAGAAAGGAGGTGGAAGTCAAGAGGAAAGTATAGAAGCTGAAAAAGAGTGCACAAGAGAGATAAAGTGAGAGAGTATTGGCAAACTTTTGGGAGAATTAGATATTGTAGGTAAAGGTGAGTAGTGGCTGTATTCGTATCAAGAGCCTTCCTTATCATCTCCAGATCTCCAGGTCAGTGGCGGCTATGCAGTGAGCCAGCACTTCAATGGTTATCAAGTTGTGTTCCTTTGACCCAGGTAGCTGTCTTTTCTTTCTCTCACTCACAAGGGGACTGCTAGCATTCTGTCCACAAGCATACAATCTCTCCTTCTCACACATAAAACTTGACAAACACTTAACTCACACAGTCATTTTTCCTAACTCTAGATTTTTTTGTGGTGAGTGCTCTGCACTAGCCCTGCCTCTTGGCAAAATGGTAGGGGCCAGACAGAAATAGTAGGTAGGAACATTAGACTGGAGCATAAGGTAGAAACATTAGATAGAAGTAGTGGGTAGGAAAATTTAGCTTGGAGCCTAAGGTAGAAGTATTAGGCTGGAACATTTGTTAGACACATTACGTAATAGTAGTTGGTGGGAATATTAGGTAGGAGCCTTTGGAAGCATTAAGCTTGAGTTGCTCTCTGCCAATGGCTTACTAAGGATGAGGCACAAAAGGCTAAGAAGCAGCACTGAAGTTCTCCAGTTATGGAGATTTTTGCCATGGCCACCCCCTCAAGAAAATTCCCAAAGGGAACAGGTGTCAGATATACAAATAGATAAAGAGGTGAGTAGTGTGAGGAGAACAAGAGAACAAATGGGAGGGACGGTGAGGGGAGCAGATAGGGAAGTGTCAACAGGCAAATAAGAGTTGAAAGAGTAATAGAATGACTGCCATAAAGGATTATTGAGTATGTTAAATGATTGGATGGCAAGATATTGGGGGCTCGCAATGAGGTGTTACAAGAAGCGAGTAAGAGGGTCATGACAAATGGTTTCGTCAAAAAACAGAAAGTAGTGAAAGCTTTGTGTAAGATGAAGTGTTGCAAAACAGCTGGAGTGCATGAGATTGTACTTGAGTTTCTAAAGAAGGTGGATGGTAATTTTGCTGATTGGTTAGTCAGACTTTTTAATGTATTTCTAGCGATGGTAGACTTTGTGAGTTTTGGCAGAATACATGTGTAGTGATCTTAAATAAAGGCAAGGGCACAAAAATAAATGCTTAAATTACTGATGTACAAGGCTGTTAAGTATAACTAGTAACCTGTGTAGGAGAGTAATGATTGAAAGGACAGAGCATCAGACTGGGGAGAAGTATTGTGGTGTTAGGAAGGTACATTGAAGAATCTGTGAAAAACACTTGACAAAAGAGATGGACTTGTATGTGGCATTTACAGATGTGGAGAAAGTGTCAACATAGAAGAATTCAGACATGGCTTTTATATCAGATACTACTGATGTAGCTAACTTTTCAATCTTAGATAGCTTAATACTCAGACCAAATTTATGAAGAAACTCATACAGGAAGCACTATTTGCTAATGACTGTGCTCTAAAGTCATAGATCTAGGATAGGATGGCCTCCAGTGCATAGTGGATAGGTCTTTTTTTTTCTGAGGTTGTCACTATCTTTGGCTTGATAATCAGTCTTAAAGAAAATCAGGCTCTCTTTCAGCTTTCCCCAACATCCAGTGCCCCCCCCAATCCATATTAGTAAAACCCAGCTAAATAATGCAAAGGAGTTAAAGTACCTATGCACAGCAACTTCCAGTAATGATTCCCTTGACAAGGAGAATTCTGTAAGGATTTGCGGGAATGGCATAGCCAGCAAGGCCCTTAGGTAGACTTGATGCTAGAGATTTGAACCTCCATAACCTCTTGCTGACACCAAGCTCAAGCTGTTTGATGTAGTGGTTCTGTTTTTCCTCTTGTACAGCTGCAAGGTGTAAGCTTCTTATCACAATCAAATCAAACTATTGTAGTAATTTTTTTTTTTTTCTTATGAAAGCTCCAGTCACGGACAAAAGTCTACATCAAGGCTGGGCACTAATTGAAATACAGAGAGAATTGAGAAAGGGGGAAAAACAGACAGGGAAAGTATTTACACATTTTTGAGAAAGTGAAAAACATGTCTCTTG
>JAUUDW010620898.1:0-11698 GCA_032361385.1 Panulirus guttatus
CCAATCCATCAGCCCCATCTAGCAACCTCTCAAGCTCCAGCCACTGCCAAACCCCCCCGGGGCCAGGGTGTACCGTCCTTGAGGCAAACTGTAACTGCCTGACGTCACATCCCCACACATCGCACCGTGCCTGACCTTGTGGGAACATGACTGCTGCTTCCTCACTGACAGAGAGAAAAATGTATGTGTGTGTGTGTGTGTGTGTGTGTGTGTGTGTTCCATAACGGTGGTTTCTGTAACTGGCTTGTTTGTCGCCGTTCGCCACTGGGGTGTGTCAGTGTCTGATCGATTTTTTATATTCGTCTCTTTATGTATAGTTTTTCGAGACGTATTCTTTAATTATATTGACATATGCAAAAGTAGTCATAGATATGAGAACTATGAGCAACGAAGAGCGGCGTGAATAGAACGATAGGATGTGAAGAGCATGGCGAATACTACTGCTTCCAGAAGGGAAAGTGTTTTATTAGGAATGAGTCTGTAAACATCTCGTTTTGCCAGGGTTTGGGACGGGATTCCAGCTGAGATGTTATTAGGACTCCGCCTCCCGTACCCACCCGGTGATTTGTGCCGGAAACTCCGGCAAATTCATTGTGAACCCCATAGTGCTCGTCCTATGAGCGGTAGGGTAAAAGAATTACAGGGGTCACGAAGGGTCTTCGTCAGACCTCAGGGAGTTGATATAGCATAGGATGTTACAATTCATAACAGTTATTTCATCCCGAACACCACCATTTTCACGCAACAGAAAACGAGAAGTGGGTAGGACGCGAAGATGGGGGACTGCACAAAATGGATTCCCTACAGGGAAGAGAGTGCAAATGATTAAGTGATGTATAAGAGGAAGCGGCAGGAGGTCAAGAGAAAGGTGCAGTGGTTGAAAAAGAGGGCAAATGAGAGTTGGAGTGAGCGAGTATCAGTAACTTTAGGCCCGCAACACACGCTAAGTTTTTTTGCTCCGGTTTAACTGCACAGGCAAAAACTGCACGGGCAGCTAAGGCCCTAATCAAGGCCATCCCATTAGCGCTATATATATATATATATATATATATGAATACCCTAGCCTGAGCCAGGTACCCATTTTATCGACCAAGCCCTAGAGGTGGATGTACAGCTGGGTTGACTGTGGACCGACTGCCGCAACCAGGATTCGAACCTATGCGCTCGACTCTGGGCGGCCCGTGAATGCGTCACGGTCAGGAACGCTAACCGCTACACCACGGAGGTTTTATAGTCTGCCTACAAAAAAAATGCCCATGGTGCTTATGAAGTATTTTTCAGTTATTGAAAGTAAGTATCCAATCTAGTCAGTGACCAACCAGAGTAAACTCACGAGCAAAACATACGTACTCCAGATTACTATACTCAGACGATGAAATAACTTTAAATTGACAAAATTCGATGTTTAGTGGAATGGAATGAAAAGGTTATTGTCTTCATAACAACTATGATGAAATTATCAGTTACCTAATATGTAAGATTTTTTCAAGAGAATTAAACCTTACTCATATGAACTAACTTTATAGCTAGTATATTACACCATCAAGGACAACCAGTGTCGCACCCGCTTATGGTTTTCCGTCTGTGTGTTCAGTTCAGCTCTACTGCGGCAACCCACAAGAAGATGAATTTTACCATCTCAGCATCAGCATTTGAGGGCAAGTATGAGAACCACTTAGGCAAGAAGAATCCTTAGAATTAAGAGTTCACTTTCTTTTGAGTAATCATTAACCCGGCAACAGTTTATGATGCCAAACGTAATACTCGGAATGCTCAACACTACGGTTGTGCTGTTGACCCCAAGCTGTTCATTTCAGCAGCTGTCATATGTGGGATTGGCCGACCAAATGTATAAAAACTTCTTAAGCTTCTCATGTCAAGCAGTTTTTATACCAAGACAATCTTAACGCTAAGGTTCGATTACATTCTAGATCAAAAGTGTTACCTAAATGGCACCTTAATCATACCTCATACTCAAAGGCTGCACCGTCGTCCTCAAGGATCCTATCGTCGTGCTCAAGGGTCGTACCGTCGTGCTAAGTTGTCGCATCGTCGTTTTCAAAGGGCTGACCTGTTACCACACTGGTGAGAGGCTAAATAACTCGTTTCCAGGTCAATACGAACACCGGATCGATAGAGAGGGTGCGTTACACCCCAGTTATATATTCATGTCTTAAGACTTAATCATTGTACTCCGAGATCCTCACTAGCCAAGACATGGGTGCACGTTCTTCCATACCCTTGCTCGAAAAATCGAAAGTGAAATAGTGGATAATTATCATTTGAAATCGCTTTTTGGTTGTAGCTCTGTTGTGGCTGCCTCACTAGGGCTGGGAGGGGGTAATGCGAACTAGTAAGAGACTCTGTGATGACTAGACAGCACTGGTTGTGCTATGGAGAAGGTGAAATATGATTGACTGCTAACATTTTAGTTTAGGATACTAGCAACTAAGATCTCGCAGTATACTGATTATCCCCTACATCGGCTTATGTAGTTTCTTTCATACTTGGCCGCCGTTACTCGCACTGCGAGGTAGCGCCAGGAATAGACGAAGAGTGGCCTCATTTCCTCACATCCAGTCTAGCTGTCTTATATAATGCACCAAAACCAGAACCCCCAGTCCACAGCCAAACCCCACAGAGCTTTCTGTAGTATCCTCTGCCAGTTCCATATGCCTTGAGTCATCTCACTGATAGCATTTCACCTCCACGTATACAATATCGTTCCAATTCTCTCTATCCCGTGCACGCCTTTCACTCTCCTGCCTGTTTAGGCCACGATGATCTCAATGGATCTTTCACTCCATCATTCCATCTCCCAGTCGGTCGTCCCACATTACCTGTTCCCTTCACTTCTGACACGTATATCCTCTCAGGTAACCTTTCTTCAGTCATCTTTTCCATATGTCCAAACCATTTCAGGCATACCGTCTATAGCTCTCTCAGCTGTACTATTCTTATTACCACACTTCCCTCTTACGTTATCACTTCTTACTCGATCAACCCTCCTCACAACACACATCTCCCTCATGTCTACCGTCTTCCATTCCTTTCTATCTACGGCCCACGCCGTGCATCCATACAACACAGTCGGGACTACTATACCATCAAGCACACCACGCTTTCCTTGCACTCCTCAGTGCATCAAAGACCTTGGCCCCCTCACTTGCCATATGGTTTACTTCAGCCCCCGTATCCTTTCCTAGGTATCTAAAACCCGCCACTTCATCCAGTATCTCTCCATTACATATTTTACACTCCAACTAACCTATTTCTCTCCCCTTATAAAATTCATAACCTTACTTGTGTTTTCATTTACTCTCAACTTCCTTATGAAACACACTCTCCCAAACTCAGACACCAGCTTCTGCAGTTCCTCACTCAAAATCTTCCACCTGAGCCGCGTCATCAGCAAATAGCAACTCACCCTCCCAGCCTCCCTCCTCCCCTTCCCCTCCCACAACCCAACAGACTTCAAAACTGCTCCCTCCCTACAGTACCTCAAGCATTTAACCCCCCTCACCTCCCTAGCAGTAAACAGGTGAAACAGTTATGGTGACGTCACACAATATTTCCTAATACCTACCTTCATCTAAACAACACTCATTCATCTCTTCCCACTCACCCGTTTCAGCAGTTTAGGTCCATTACCACATTACTGTAAGCTATGAAAGATCTCTGAACATTTTCTAATACCACAATTTCGCTCGCGTTGTTGGTTGATGTTACGAAAAAACAATACACAAGTCGTGACAGAATTAGCACTTTGAGTAATACCAACATCGGTGCCTCTTCATTTGTCTTAAAGGTCCGCAGGATCCAGCCTGCCATCCTTCTGCATGAGGCACCCGTTACTAGCTGTGTTCGCTGAAGGTTAGGTCGATAGATATTGGTACTCCGAGATCTTTCATATTATCAATCTGGTTTATGATAGCGTCTGTGTCTGTCTGGTATTCTGTGTTGTTTTTGATTAATTCATTTTCCCATACCGGAGGAGTTGAAACTTATCTCCAATGACAAGCAAGTTGTTCTAGGTTGCCCAGTTCAAGACTTTATGTCTCTTTGTAGCTTTTCCGCATCTCCTATGGATGTAATTTTCTTACGTACTCTTGTATCATCTGCAAAGGGTGATATGAAAGTGTGGCTCGTGATTGGGTCAATGTCAGATATAAGAATTTGGAATAGCAGGGTTGCAAATATGGTTCCTTGAGAGACTGACCTTTTTACCGTGGGGGCGCTGGATATGGCATGGTTTACAACTGCGTGTTGTGATCTGTTAGTTAAAAAGCTGTATATCCAACTGTCACTTTTTCCGGTCATTCCCAACTTTTGCATTTTGTGTGTTATGACGCCATAAAGATACTGAGGATGGTATGGTCATGTACCACGTATGGCAGATGACATGTTGGTTAAGAGAATATACAGTAATGCAGTAGAGGGTACAAAGAGGGAGGGTAGACTAGCGAAGAGATGGATGGATACGGTGGGAGAACTGGTTGGGGCAAGAGATGTTTCAGATGATGTTAGAGAAAAGACTGGGGATCAAATGTAATAGATGCACCACATGTACAGAGGTGGTGTGAATGGAGACGTTGGTATCTCTTTAAGAATCATATCAATGAAGAAAGACAGGACATAAGAAATGTTTATTTAAGTGTGGTAGTCCAAATATCATTTTAAACCACTGGGCATAGGTTGAGAATATTTGTGAGCGATTTTCAGTGACTATATGAACCTGATCCACCCTACGGATATTGTGAACGAGATCAATGATAGTAGAACTACTATTACTCCAGTGCTGTGTACTAGCCGTTGCCTAGATCTGCTGATTCCCTGCCTCATAAACGACGGAACTAGAATTAACAAGATGCTACGATGCACAGGGCGGTGTTCAAGGCCATGCCTGTACCGCAAGAACCAGCCTGATTAACTGTTGTTTGCAAAAATGATCTAATCTAAGAAAAAAGAGACACGAGCATAAGTGGGTAGTAAGTTCTGGCTGATAAATGATCTGGTCTTCGGTCCGCCCCCACCTGAGATATTCCTGGAGCACACTGCTGGTCACGGATGCTTGGGGAGTATACCAGATGGCAGGTGCGGCGGTGCACGGGGCCAGATGACCAGCACAACCCTTGTTGGTAAACATCAGCTGAGGCTACGCCGCTCCAACCTCCTCCAAAATTATCCTCCCATCGCGACCCACAAGCCCACTCACTTCAACTCTTCTATACGACGTTGTTACCTCCTCTCCTCTTCCTCCACTGAACAACACCTTCCTCCTCATTTATCTCACTGTGTATATCTACCTCTCACCGAAGATGGCCTCATCCCTCACCCATGAGAGGAGCCATGATAGCCAGTCGCCCCAGCAGCTGACCTCAGCAATTCAAGCACACGAAACATGCAGGCACACTCGGCCAATAAATTGGATCACATGTGGGAAGTGCAATAATTTTTGCGGGTAATTTGGCACAGATACTACTGGGGGCGGACCCAGGAACCTAAGAGAACACACAAGCACTGTTAAACGCAGGGATGTTGCCCAAAATTTTCACATCTAACAGCGAAAACTATATTTACAAAACTGTTGTTGACATCACTTTCATTTACTGGAGCTTTCGTTAATAATCTAACCACAATAGATGGTCACAGACAGATAGACAGACAGAAAGACAAACAGATAGATAGGTAGATAGATATTTTATTGACTACAAAAATACATGCATTAAGATAATAAACTATATACATAATGGTCCATGACTACAATCTTGAACATAAAACAATAAATTAAACTAGTTAATCAAATACATAGAACGACTTCAACCTCTCGTATACATTACATCAGCAGACCAGCAGGTATCACTCCCCTTACGACACCAGCCAGCCATCTGGCGATGAGATTTCGTATGTGATATGCTATTCACAACTCGTAAATATCGACCACAGTCGGTTCAGTGATGAGACATATTTACAGTCAGAGGTTTACTGGTTGCTGAGCCTTGAAGCGAGGCAGGAATGATGTTCCTGAGCCTTGTAACGAGATAGATCAAAACAAATCTAATCTTCCAGGATATCCTCGATACTTCCGCTACCAAGAGTCTACAGGTGCAAGTGGCTGCATAACCCACATGAATTACTGCCTGCAGCGCGGGTTTTGGCTTCCTTCCTATAAAAAGAAAATCTAGAATCCTCCTTCCAACCTTGGCCGCTACTCCCACCGACTTGGCAAAGCCCGTCCTCCCTCCTCCCTCGGCCGCCTCGGCTTCTGTGAATTATGTGGCGGTAATGAGGCTCCTCCTCAGTGAGCGGGTAGACCCGACCTCATTCGCCATGTAGCGTTTTAAGAGGGATATTCGAGTGGATAAAGTTCTCTTCTAGGGTATATCTATAGAGTTAGAAGCCGAATTACAGCGATCAAAGGTAATCCACAAGCCATTTAAGTAATTAAACAATATGCCTCGTTATCAATAGGTACATTCACTTGTCATTAAATTAATTCATATAGATATTCTAATCACTGTTCTCAAAAACGGCAGCTTAAGAATAGTTACATTAGCAGTTTGCATCAACAAAATATATTTGAATTCAGTTGGCCCAGATTTATAACAGCTTGGAATATACTTATTTCGCTACATTACAATATCAGCATTTTCACACATAAATAATACATGTGTGTGTGTGTGTGTGTGTGTGTGTGTGTGTGTGTGTGTGTGTGTGTGTGTGTGTGTGTGTGTCTGTCTGTCTGTCTGTCTGTCTGTCTGTCTCTCTGTCTGTCTGTCTGTCTGTCTGTGCATGCGTGTTAGTGTGTGTGTCTGTCTCTCTGTCTGTCTGTCTGTGTGAAGGTGTATATTACATGTGTGTGTGTGTGTTTAACCATACCGCTACGTACATTCGTCTGCTGACTACGTCATTCCATATATACCTATACCCAGTCTGTCGTCTCGCGCTACCCATGACTGGAGCACATGAATCAAGTCTTACAAGGCGAATTACTTCCGCACTGTTCAGACCACTACCCTGTGCTTCTCCTCTCTCCCTGTTCCTGTCTCTTACTCCATTTCTGCTCATCCCTTCCTTTTCTACCTTCGCCTCGTTCAAAATTATTCTGTCAGCCATTCCGCTGTTGCCAGTCTTTTCCCTCCGTCCAATACATTTAAGCAGTTGTTATTTCCAGTTCACAGTCAACCCCTTCTCCGGTACCACACATCGTTCTCAGGTCAACATTTCCCAAAATATCTCTTATTCTTCCTGTGCGCCACAGTCTTAAATCATCACGTTATGACACAGATACAAAGGCATTGTTGAAAAAAAGTATGGCAATAAGAAATTAATCATGAAGCGTTAACCACGTACTAGATAATTTCTATCCCGATTAATGAGCGACCATTACCTGTAAATGAATCTAATCATTACCTTCCAATGTCTACAAGAAATCAGTCACTTTTTCATGTTAGCTGAGACGGCACGGGTAACTGATGCTCTAATCAAGGCTATCACATTAACGCTATACAGTGTACATATACCTTAACCTAAGCCAGGTACCCATCTTATCGACCAGCCCTTAAGTGTGGATGAACAGCTAGGTTGATTGTGAACCTACTGCCACAACAAGGATTCGAACCCATGCGCTCGACCCTGGGTGGCCCGTGATTGCGTCACGGTCAGGAACGCTAACATTTTCCGTGAGAGACGCCACATCAGTGACTCCTCCAGAAGCTAAGGTCCGTCCTGACATCCACGCTCTCTCCTCGGCAGAAGGACGATATCAAGATTACCCCTGCCCTAACAGCAGACTCGAACTCTCTCAGAGTGATTTGTTACTTGATAATTACAATCCCCTTTTCACTCCCGTCCCTTAGATATACTCTGTTTGATACGCGAAACCTCAGCCAGCAGCTGAAGACCAGCCACAGGGGAACGGGCTAATACCCTGGATCTGATAGTTATCAATACCTGAAGTCAAAGGCAGTCAGTCAACGATATGGGAGCGTTCGTCTCCCGTATGGCACGGGAGACTTACACTCTATGGGTCTACCTTCATGAAAACACCAGATGTGATGTGTAGCACTGAACTGGCAGAACAATACTCGTCTCTATTTTCGGAAGAAGAGGTCTTGTGGACGCTATACCAAGCGTCGAGTTGGGGATTTTGAGAGCAGTATTGCTGAGGTATATGTGAGGAAAAACACATACAAGAGAAGAAAATGTTAGGGTTGCTGAGCGAGGACAGAACACACTCCTCAGCCAGCGAAACAATAAAGTGCATAAAATGTTTAAGATGAACTTGGACATTCCTGCCGCTTGGTATTAACTACAAAGGAACACTGAGAATATGATGGTACTGTTAAGAGTAAAGTAGTGTGAGATGTCAGAGAAGAATGTGTGTGGTGTGGTCTACCAGGGGGTGTACTAGGAAGTACCAGGGATGGGCTGGAACAGGTGTGTGAAGCAAGATGTACCAGGGCTGGGCTGGTACAGGTGTGTGAAAAACACTGCCTACCAACAGCAGGTGTAAATACAACAGCAGTAAACAAAATCATGGGTACAACACGATCTCTAAAATCATGGCAGAGCCAAATAGCAGATGGTGTCTGAATAAGTTTACTGCTAGAGGAGGAGGATGTCCTACATTCGTTATTCTTCTAGATGGAGAAGGTGAATGTGGTGTTGGTAATGTTGACAGTGGTTATGTTGATAGTGGTAGTGGCCATGGTGGAGGCAGTAGTGGTGGAAACCGTAATTTTGCTTTAGTAGTGGTGGTGATGATGATGGAGCTGTCATAATTGGTGATGGCACTGTTGACAGTTATCCTGCTGACTGCGAGACACTGGACTCATGGTAAAGCCAAAAAAGAAATTGGTTCCAGTGGTCTATGACGAGCTTATCTTCCTGAGGACAATAACAGTGTTCTAAGATGAAAATCTTTATATACTGATACAGAATAGCAAGGAAAACTTATTCCCACAAATATAGAGCAAAGCCAAGTTTATGGAGATACCTATGTACCTTGGACCAAGGAATGTATGAACGCAGACATGTACCCTAAGACCAAGGTATGTATGGAACAGAGACTTGTACCTTGGGACCAAGGAATGTATGGACACAGATATGTACTTGGGGCCAAGGCGTGTATGGACACAGACCTCGGGCACAAAGGAATTAACCAGGACACAGTTCAGCCACGTGACCACGACCCTAACTAAACAACTGCTTCTATTTTCATAACGAGTTACGAAACATGGCAGCTCGTATCACCCAGCCTTCCCCAACGTTCAGAAAATACCTCCTGGGCCGTATGGCTGCCGTCTCGTCTTATAAATTGTCATGTGTTTCTTTTATATTCAATTACACCATCGTCGTTGCCAAGAATGCCACGCGGGAGCGGCCTTCTGCTCCACCCGTACAGTCAGACTCATCTCCCCTCAGGGCTTCACCTGACCCACTAGCCTGCCCCTAGTACAGCCGCAGCTGCTGCTGACGACGAGTGTCAGGGCTTATGTTCCCAGTTGGACAAGTAACCTACCTGGCGCGGCCCGCCACCGTCTATATAACTGCTGGGCAACCTGCCAGCCTACCAGCCTGCAATATGGGAGGTACAACGCTCGTACAGCGGTTCATGTACACCGCAGGAACAGCGGCTCAGCCTCACGTCACGAACACCATCTTAGATACACCACGTGAGCACCGAGCCAAGTACCCGTCATGAACACCGAGCCAAGTACTCGTCATGGACACCGAGCTAAGTACCCCTCATGAATACCGGGCTAGGAACCCGTCATGAACACCTGACACCAGTTCAGGCACACCTTTCTTGTGGCCTTGATTATCATCTTATAAACTTCAACTCGGGTTCGCCTTGTTAAAGCGAAGCAGGCACACCTGATCAACGCTTATTTCAGGTCCACCTCATCAACACAGAGGCAGGTACTCCTACCCATCGTCGGCTCAGGTACTCCCTACACTTCGACTCAGGTACACACAGGCAGAGCTCTGTATCCTTCCCAGACTCTCTAAGTACCACCTGATCTGGCGCAGGTGGTTAGCTGCGCCGTGATACCTCCACACATCTCGCGCCAGCAGCCGTCAACCGGGCTGACCACCGTCTCTTCTAGCCGGTTCTGTACATCATGCTCTACCACAACCTATTCATTGCCACGTATAGATACGTGAATTTGTGAAGTGATTAAGGCTCATTAAGTGGATACAGATGCTGCAGTTTGGGTATTAATAACGTCTCAAGAGACGACCCCACACTCCTCACTGGGTCACAAAAAGGTATATGCAAGTTCCAGTAATGTAATTCTGCCCCATATTCTGTATATTTACCAGATACTTGAAGTGAATGTCCAAGAAACACGCGTAAAATTCATTTCCAGTCATCAATAGGATGATATGCCGTCATTACTATACTCGACCTCATCCTTTAAGGCCGCTAGGGTGTTGACCGTCGCTGAGAGGGGTATTCCCCCAGCGGTGCCACCTATGCTCTCCACCAACCCCGCCTTGGTCTATTAATAGGTTGACCTGACCCAGCCTCAGGTAAAGGTTAACTCGGCCGGCAACGCCACAAAGCTGTGGTGTCAAATCTAATGAAAAACATAGTGATCATTTGTTTTCAGAACAAAAACTTTGTCGGTCATAAATACATACAGCCTTATTGTAGAATTTAGTAATTACGATATACTTCATTGATACGTCACAATGCGAGAGACACTTCGTCATCATTGTGGTGGGGAACATGTGACAACGCTCGGGGAATTTTCCTGTCAGGGACGGCCAATACCCAAGCGGCCTTAAAGGCTGAGGTCGATTATAGTCAAACTTGCCTTGGATGAGGCATCATAGCTGTGGATGAGGCCACCACAGCTATGGATGAGGCCACCAAACTATGGAAGAGGCGCCATAGCCGGGGGTGAGGCCAACATAGCTGTGGATGAGGCCACCATAGCTGTGAATGAGGTCACCACAGCTGCGAATGAGGCCACCATAGCTGCGGATGTCACCATAGCTGTGGATGTCACCATAGCTGTGGATGAGGCTAACACAGCTATGAATGAGGCCACGAAATCCATGGACGAGGCCATCAGAGCTGAGCTTGAGAAAACCACAACTTTGAACGAGGCTACCACAGCTGTGGCCGAAGCTACCACAGCTGTTAATGAGCCTTCCACAGGTGTGGTTGGTACTTATACAGCTTGTTCTCTCACTGAGAACATGTAAAACTCGCCTTGCCAATATTTCAACGATGTCTGATACTAAAAAAGAATAACAACAATCTAAGTCTAGTGTTTATATCTACAAGGTTAGGTGGCTGCTATACAAACCTGTTGGCTGACCAACATTGACCGCGAGATGTACACTAACGCCATCATACATCCCCGTCATCCTGCTTCACGACAGACACCCCCTCTACATGCTTCCGTGGTGTATACAGACCTCCATGGTGGAGCAGTTAGCGTTCCTGACTGTGAAGCATTCACGGGCCGCCCAGGATCGAGCGCATTGGTTCGAATCCTGTTTTTCTTTTTTTTTATGTTGAAGGCTCCAGTCATGGACAAAAGTCCACATCAAGGACAGGCCCTAATTGAAATATTGAGAGAATTGAGAAAGGGGGAAAACAAACAGGGAAAGTATTTACAAATTTTTGAGAAAGTGAAAAACCTGTCTCTTAAAATGAGCCAGGTCATAGTTATTGGGA
>JAUUDW010620909.1:0-11698 GCA_032361385.1 Panulirus guttatus
CTTCCACACATTTTCCATCGCTCCCAGAACCCTTGCCCCCTCCCCCACCCTATGACTCACTTCCGTTTCCATATATATATACCCTAGCCTGAGCCAGGTACCCATTTTATCAACCAAGCTCTAAGGGTGGATACCACCTCGACCCAAACACCTTACATATGCCATTCTATCACCAAATTCAGTAGTCCTTCAAAATACTTGCTCCATCTCCTCACTTCATCACTACCTGTTATCACTTCCCCTTTTGCCCTGTTCACTGATGTTCCCATGCCCCTAATCATACCCTCATCTGCCACATTACTCACCTTTGCATTTGAATCACCCATCACTAATACCCAGTCTCTTACATTAAAACTGCTGACACACTCACTCAGCTACTCCCTAAACACTTGCCTCTTATCTTTCTTCTCATGGCTAAGTGCATAAAAACTAATAATCACCCATCTTTCACCATCCACATTCAATGTGACCCACATCAATCTAGAATTTACTTTCTTACGCTCTATTGCACACTCCCACAACTTCTACTTCAAAAGTAGTGCTACTGCTTCCTTAGCTCTTCTCCTCTCACTAATCCCTTACTTTACATTTCCACACCAATTTTTCCTTTTGTGTCAATCACAGTTAGAACATCCAGGTTTCTCTCCTCAAACACACTACCTATTTCTCCTCTCTTTTATCTTGGTTACATCCACACACCTTTAGACACCCTAGCCTGAGCCTCGCCTACCCCCATTCATTTATTATATTTCTTATCAATATTTTCATCATTATCATACCAGATGTTCTTAATGGGCACTGTTATATTTTTTCAAAGAATATATTGGTATTTTGTAAAAAAAAAACGCACACCATTTGTATATGTAATTACCTATTTGTACAGTACAGGAAAAGAATTCTGCACTAGTAGGACCCCCATCTCTCAAACTTTCTATGCTATCAAGTAGCCCTTTAAACCTCTGTAAACTGTCACCATTCACTGCTTCACTGGTTTGTTTATTCAATCCATCCATCAGCCTAACACCAAACCAGTATTTCTTAACATCCTTTCTAACAAGTTTTTTACACAATTTTTTGTTATGGCCTCTGGTTACTCTGGTGCTGCACCTCTTGAAGAATTGTTCCCAGTCATTACCATCCAGCAGACTTAAAACTTGAAGGCTGTTATCAGGTCCCTCTCTCTTTCTCTCTCTTCTGAGCTTTGTTTCCCTCAGTTTCTCATTGCAGCTCAATTCTCTTAATTTAGCTATCATCTTACTTGCTCTTCTCTGTACCCACTCAAACATATCTCTGTGATTCTTTAGGTGCTATGACCTGACTTTCAAGGCAAAGTCCAGTTTTGGTCTGATTCATGCGGTGAATAACTTTACAAACTTATCTTCGTCCACATAGTTGAATGTGATTCTTATATTTGCCAGAAGACAGTTTTCCTCCTTTAACAATTCTCTTTATTTATGTATATATCTATGTATGTATGTATATATGCACATACATATATGTATATATCCTAGTTTATAAAGGGATGATGGGATGTCTGACCATTAACTGGAGGAGGCAAGGGTGAAGATTTATATAGGTTTTTGGATAAGGGGGAAATGATATGAACGAGAAAAGGGTGGTGAAAGTAACTGAGCTCAGAAAAGAGACTTGTGTACAGAAGTTCTAGGAGAAATTGGGTGCAGAATGGCAAAAGGTGAGAACAAATGATGCTAGAGGAGTGGCTGAGGAAAGGGAGATATTTAGGGAAGCAACACTCTCATGTGCAAGAGAAGTGGCATATGGAAAGTGGGAGCTGGGAAGGTGAGAATGGTAGTGAGTAGTGGGATGAAAAAGTAATGTTGCTAGTGAATGAGAAAAGATAGGTGTATGGGCAGTAATTACAAGGAAGAAGCAGAAATGATTGGGAGATGTACAAGAGAAAGCAGTAGGAGGTCAACAGAATTGTGCACAGGTGGAAAAAGATATCAAAAGGGAGGTGGGGTGAGAAAGTATCAATAAACTTCAGGGGGATTAACTATGTGAAAAAAAAAACAAGAGAACAAAGGGAACAACAGTGAAGAGGGCAAATGGGAAGTGGCAACAGGTTGTGATGAGGTGAGGAGGAGATGGAGTTAGTATTTTGAAGGACTATTGAATGTGATGATGAAAGGGTAGCAGATGAAGAGTGTTTGGGCAGGGAATATATGTAAAGTGAGAGTCAAGGAAAGAGGTTTGGTGAAGACAGATGTGGTGAAAGCCTTGTGTAAGACAAAATGTGGTAAGGCAGCTGAAGTGGTTGGTATTGCAGTTGAATTTCTTGAAAAGGGGGGGTGACTGTGTTGTTGTTAGCCACAATTTTCAGTGTATACATGGATCATGGTAAGGCGCCTCAGAACTGGCAGAATGCATGTATAGTGCCACCGTAAAAAGGCAAGGGGGACAAAGGTGAGTGTCCAATCTGCAGAGGTGTAAGTTTGTTGAGCATACCAAATAACATGAAGGAAAGATTGGTGACAGACAGGGGAAGGGATGTAAAGAGCATCAGCCTAGGAACGAACAATGTTGTTTCAGGAGTGGTAGACTATGTTTAGATCAGGTGTTTTCTTTAAAGAATGTCTGTGAGAACCACTTGGAGAAACAGAAGGATTTGAATATGGCATTTATGGAGCTGGAGAAACTATTTAATAGGATAGATGGAGAAACCTTGTGTAAGGTCTTAAAAATATATGATGTGGGAGGAAAGCTACAAGAATTAGTGAAGAGTCTATAACATGAGTGTAAGGTGTGTGTGTGTAAGAAGGCAGAGAGAAGGGTGAGTGGTTCCAGGTGAAAGTGGATATGTGGCAGCGGTGTGTGATGTCACCATGGCTGTTTATTTATGTATGGGGTGGTGAGGGAGGTAAATACATGTGTCTTGGAGAGAGGGTCAAATATGCAATCTTTAGGGATAAGGGGGCCTGGAGAGTAAGTTATTTGCTGATGAAACAGCACTTGTGATAGATATGAGTAAGAAACTGGATAAGCTGGTGACAGACTGGGACGGCATGTGAAAGAAGGAAGGTGAGAGTAAATGTCAATAAAAGCAAGGTTATGAGTTTAGTAGTGCAGAGGGTCAGGTTAGTTTGGGTGTGAGCTTGAATGAAGAAAATTTGGAGGTAGTGAAATGTTTAAGATGCCTGGAAGTGGACACAGCAGTGAATGGAAACATGGAAGCAGAAGTGGGTCATAAGGTGGGTGAGGGGGTGAAGGTTTTAGGAGCACTGAGGAATGTGTGGAATGAGATGTCATTATTGGGAGGGCTAAAATGGGTATATCTGAAGATATAGTAGTCCCAATGAGGCATGAGTGCTTGCACTATAGATAAAAATGTGCAGAGGAAGGTGGATGTTTTGGAAATGAAATGTCTGAGGACAATATATTGTGTGAGGTGGTTTGATTAAGTAAGAACTAAAAGGATAGGAGGGAGTTGTGATCACAAGAAGAGAGTGGTTGTGAGAGCTGAATAGGGTGTGCTGAAATGGTTTGTGTATACTGAGAGAATGAGTAAGGAGAGGTTGACAAAGAGGATATGCATCAGAAATGGAGGGGAAATGAAGAAGTGGGAGACCAAAGTGGAGGTGAAAAGATGGACTGAAAAAGATTTAGAGTTCTTGATGCCTTAACATGCAGAAGGGTGAAAGATGTGCTTGGGACAGAATGAACTGAAGCAATGTGGTATAAAGGGGCAATGGGCTGTCAATGGACCAAACAAGAGCATATGAAGCAGCTGTGAGAAACCACAGAAAGGTCTGCAGGGCCTAGTAGTGGACAGGGGGTTGTGGTTTCGATGTATTACACATGACAACTAGAGAATGCATATCTGTGAGAGGCTTTTCTTTGTCTGTTCCTGTGCTACTTCACTAATGCAGGAAACAGCAAACAAGTATGAAAAAAAATTATACCTTTACCTTCCTGCCCTAGGATCCCTTTTCACAGGACTCTTTCAGTGCCCAGGATGCCAATCCCATCCAGCAGGCAGGACTTTAGGTTATGGAGTGTGGTAATGTGTGTGGTATGTCTTTGTTGTGTTAGAACAGGAAAATTATGGAAGTTGCATCTTGGACATGTGTGATCTTGTGATATAATGAATTAACGTTTGTAGTGCTAGAAAGAGCAGTGTCCAGAATACAGACGGGAATGGATAACTCAAAAGACGGTGGGGAGTGTGGTTTTCGATGGGTATATGTCTGGTGAAGTAGTGTTTATGATTGGTTTGGGATGGCAGTTGTTTAGTGCTTGTCATGGGATTTCAGTACATGTTTTGTCTCTAGAGTATGTGTGTTGCACATGGGGAGATATGTAAATAATGGTAAATGAAGTGTAAAGGAGTTCTAAGTTTCTTATCTGTAGGGTGGTTGGTTATGGAGTGATTTGGATGAGAGGGGTCCACTGCATTTGCAAAGAACTAAGTGGCAAGCATACTGAAGAGGGACTGTACTGGAAGTATTTTTGTTCTGTTGTGCAAGTGTTGAATGTTTGTGGTTGCCTGGCAGCAGACTGTTCTGAGTGCTCTGTTTTCTGTGGTTTGTAATTCTGATATATTTACATCTGATAGGATGGATGACAAGGTGGGTCAGGTATAGTTTACGGTGAGGAAGAGAAACTGTTTGTAGAAAATACTAAAGGATTTCTCTTTCCTGTTTAAATCTGGTACCAGTAAGTGTTCTGAAGGTATTCAGTTCAATTAATGCCTTTGTGTTGATGTATGTGGTGTGGAAAGTGACTGTCATGTGTCATATGTAATACTATTATGGTTGGATTTATGATGAGTAGGAGTGGTTGGCCATTCAGGGTTAGAAAATGATGCAGGTTGGATTTATGTCTAAGGGGTAAAATGGGTGATAGTAGATTTCTAAGGGGTTGTAAACATTCTACTTTTTAGTGAGCCAGTGCTCTAATTGCATGATGTAATGTTTCATCTCTCTTGTTACTTGAGTGTTATAGTGCTATTATGTGATTGAGAGGTCATATGCATATAAGAGAAGTTTCATGCTGCAGTCTGTAGGAGGTGATGGGAGGTCATGTTGTAAAAGATTGAAGAGGACTGGACGAAGAACTAATCCCTGTGGCGACCCCACTGTACAGCCTCAAGATTTGGTAGCTGGCTGTGAAGTTAGCTAACCATTTTGTGTCACTTTTGTGGAGGATGACATTATGCATCTTTAGTGTTATGATGTGTCAGGGAATAGAGATGAATCTTGGCATATACTGCAACTAGTACTGTGTGGGAGAGGGGTTGTGGCTGAGTGAAACCATCCATGAGGTGCTGTGTAATATTCAGGTGCAGTGTGGCTTTGGAGTGATTGGTTCTAAAGATGTGATGCATGTGTGAGAGTGGGATATTTTGGTTGACCCTGTTGAGTTTCAGTTTTTCAAGGAGTTGGTATATTAATGATAGCAGTGACACTGGGCAATGAGACGAAGGAAAACTGGGTGGACTGAAGAGTTAAAGAATGGGTACTATGCAGGCAAGTTTCCAGATGTCTGGGATTTGCTGTGTAACAAGAGGAGGTTGAAGATATTTTAAGTACCTGGATTGCAAATGTGTTTTATGAGGAAGTTTGGTATTTTGTTAGGGCCTGTTGCAAGGGAATTTCTTAAGGTTTTAAGTGATTTAAGGAGAATTTATGTAGGAATTTCAGAACTTTCTTCTTATGGTATGCAACAGATTTCCTGCAAACTTCTCAGTAGGGCTTAATGCACATGTTTTTGTGTTCTCTGACAGAAAGAATGTTGTTGTTTGGGTTAGAAGCACTTTATGCAAGAAAGCAGGGATGGTGTAGATTTTTCTTAATGTTTGTTAGATATGGTTGCTGTTTGACTTTTCCTCATGTGGTGATGCTTCTGTCTTCAAATGCCTAACAGAGTTATTGTTGTAGGAATGGAAGCATATAGCCCGTCTTCCTCTAAGACTACCACTTCTTCCAATACATGGTCCAATCCTTCCTAGTCTAAGGCCATTCAAGCAATGGATCAGGCATATTGGGCTTGAAAAACTCTGCTTCCCCCAACTCCCTTTCAGTATTTCTCACAGCCCATAATCACTGCAAGTACATCATCTATGAGGCAAAGCATTTCTTTACTCAAAGTAGGAGTAACAACCTCTTCTCTTCATGCACTGATATGTCTTTTTGATCTTCAGCTAAAGATATCACTAACAACACTCTATCATCCCTTATTCTCCTGTTACTAATCCTATGCCCTTCCCTGTAAATTATTTTCTAACTGTCCAAATAATGCTTTCCTCTCTGGAGACAAGCAAGGCTATTGAACCTGATGGCACCCATCCCTATGTACTGAAAGAGTGTGCCTCTGAACTTGCACCTGTGCTTACTCATCCATTCTGTTTCTATTTAAAAATCAGAACTTTTCCTTCTTCTTGGAAACATCCATTGACACATCCTGTCCATAAAAGGGGTGAAGGTTCTAACCACTAACTATCACCCTGATGCTTTGACTTCTGTTTCCAAAGTTTTTGAATCCCTCCTCAACTCTAATATCCTCAGACATCTTGAATCTCAGTCTTCTCTCTGATCACCAGTATGGCTTCTGTTAAGCAAGATCCACTGGTGTTATCCTTTTTTATCTTATTATTGTCTGGTCATCATCCCTGAAAGATTTTTGGGAATCCTATGTAGCTGCCCTTGATATATCAAAGCTTTTGACAGGATGTGGCATCAGGGTCTCATCTCTAAGCTCCTAAGCTCCCCTCTTTTGGCTTCCCTCCCTCACTTTGCTGCCTCATATCTAGCTTCCTCAGGCTGTTCCATCTCCTTAGTTGTTAATGGATCAGCCTTTCCCCTTTTCTCAATCAACAGCAGTCCCTCAAGGTTTAGTCCTGTCTCCAACATTTTTCCTCTTATATATCAAAGATTTCCTTTCTATATATAACTAAATTCACTCATATGCTAATGACTCAACACCATATTCCTCCACATCCTTCAAATCTGCTCCTTCTCTCACTCGATCTGCATCTCATCTCAACACAACTTCCTCAGTAAACTCAGACTTGGACAAGATATTCTGTGGGGTAAATGAAATATGGTGAAGTTTAAAGACTATATGGCCCAGCTCCTGCCTATTTCTATTGAAAATTCCTCACAACCTTCCTCTCTCCTTTAATGGATCTGTAATTCCACCTCTTGACTCAATAAACATACTTGGTATTACTGTAAAATCCACACTATCTTAAAAACCTCACATTATGGAAATAGCTAAGTCTGCTTCTAAGAAAGTGAGAGTCCTGTTTTAGATGTCGAAATTTCTTCTCTTCTGAACTGTTGTTCCACTTATAAAAAAGGACTGAGCCATCCTTGTATGAAGTACTGGTTTGGTTCTGGCTCTGCATCTTTACTTGACAGAGCTGAGTTAAAAGTGGTCCAACTCATTGACTCTCCCAGGCTAACCTCAAAACTTGATCCACTTGCCCTACACCACAATGTTGGTTCCTCTCCCTCTTCCATAGATATTACTTTGGCTTTTGCTTCTGAGAGCTGGCTGCTTGTGTGCCCTTACCATTAGCAAGACTACACAATACTGATTAAGTTACTGCATGACACAGTTACTGTGTAGCCACTGGCAACTCTAGGGTGGGCTGTTTTGATAACTGTTTCTTTCACCACACCTCAAGGCTTTGAAACTATTTACCCTCTCATGTCTCTCCTAATAACTATGGCTTGAGACTTTTAAAAACACAAGGTTTTCATTTCCTTCAAAAATTGTAAATACTTTATCTCGTTTCTTCTTTTTCCCTTTCATTAACCTATCTATACTTCAATTAAGGCCCAGCCTTGATATGGACTTCTGTCCATGACTGGACCCTATAAAAGGAAAAAATCATCATATAAAAGCCAAACTGCTATTGTAGCCTTCAACACAGCTCAAGAAATTTGTGTGTATTATGAAGCAAAGAGTGAATGAAAAACCTATAAAGCTAATGAAAATTTAAAAGATGACTTGAAAATCTTGTGAGGTGCAGAGTTCAGGGAAGATATGAAAGCTTTTGCTCTAAAAAAATGAACAAATATAAGAGTAGCCTCTGTGACAACTGCCCTTCTTCATTCTAAAAAACACAAAGCTACCAAGCACTTTCTATAATCGACATTAAATGCATGCTTCTCCACAGCTAATGTAAAGAATCTCAGAATAAACAGGTCTAACTGAAGATCCTTTGATACCTAGAGAGAAGGAAGCTCCTCTCAGCAATAAATCAGTCAGTGGATTCACATCAGATCTGCATGACTGGTGTGTCATATAAGATCTGTTTATCAATGGTTAGCACAATGTGATTGATGACCATTTTGTTTAGTACCTATCTTGCTGTCTGATGGCTATGTTGCCCTTTGTCACAACAGTTTATAAGCATCTGTCTCCATTTCTGCTGATAAGTACAGAATAAAGCTTCTAAGCTAATTCCATGATCACTAAACCAAAAAAATCTATTATCACAAGTTTCCTAAACACCATGGTGAAGGTTCTACCGATAGTATACACCATGGTGAACCAGTTGGAGGTTCTGCTGAGTTTATACATTTCTGAAGTTAAAAGTAATACATAACTAAGTAGAATGAAATGTATGAAACATCCACAACACACAATATACACAAAAAAAACTACTAAAGGTCTGAACAAATTGCCAAATAAACTTTTCTAATTTACCATTATATAACATCAAGAAATGCATCCATGCTCTTTAAATGTGCAAGCTTCAACATACATACAATAATAAAACAATATCTGCAACTATAACAAGGAATTCTTCAACATCTAATTTGACCACGCTTTTCTTTTAATATTATTAATTACTGAGTGCACCAGTGCAAGGTAACCCTAGACCTGTCTTACCACCCGCTCCTTGATATTTTGGAAAAGAAATACATGATGGCATACAAATTAATATTTTTCCAAGAATTACATAAACTGATTCAGGTCATGAATGCTTTTTTAATGCTTGTATATGCCACTTATTGGTAACATTACATATATAAAAAAAATTCCAATACCTACTCTTTCTTTAAAGATGACTTAAATACAAATATCCCTTAGGAAATCTAAAACATACTCACTTTTGGAGGATGAATGGTTTCGTCCAATTTCTGCCAAACTGCGAATCAGAGGTAAACGAGACATATTGCCATTCTCTTTGCTGTGTTTCTGCTTTTCATAGAGATGCTTATGCCTGCGTAGAAGAGTATCACGGAACTGTTGGATGCAAATTCTTTTGTGAGTGAGAGAGCAAGCACATCGAAAAAATGCTCCTTCATTGATTTAAGTGCACTTAAGCGCTTTCCTTTACTGAATAAAGACCCAACACATTCTAAAGATGAATAAAAATCCAAAGTAATGATATCAGAATTGAGATAAGAATTTGGGATAATTAGATCAAACACTAATGTACACACATAGAGATTAATACTCAATACACTAATCTTCAAAACATTTTAAAAATACAAAGAAATTAATTGATTCAACAGTCAGTTACACTACTAACCAATCTGTGGTTCCTGCAAGGAAACTCGCATATAATTTTCCATTCTATTTCCAAGACACTTCCGACAAAACTCATTGTTACCATGAAAAGAAATTGGCTTTCTGGAAATGGTCAAAAAAAAAATTGTAATGTCTGCCCAACTAATAAGAGCACAAAATTACTCTTTTTAAAACACTTTTCTTCCATTCCCTTTTAGCCAATCCAACATACCTATGTGGGTAGCAGTTGGTTGGCAGCCACCGACCAAAGGGGTATATTACCAATACCACCTGCCAAGGTATTGGTAATATTAGTGATGGCTGCGTAGTGAGCCAGCACTACAGTCGCTGTCAAGTGGCACACCTCTGACCCAGGTAGCTGTCTTTCCTTTCTGACTTACCCACACATGGATTACTGACATTCTCTCAACAAACATACAATCTCTCCTTGCCACACATAACACTTGAAAACACTTAACTCACACAACTCATTCTTTGTAACTCTATATTTTCCTGCGGTGAGCACTATGTGCTAGCCCTGTGTTTTGGCAAAATAATAGGAGAAATAGATAGAAGCAGTAGGTGGGAGTATTAGGTAGAAACATTAGGGACAAACATTAAGCACTAGGTGGAAACATTAGGTAGAAATAGTAAGTAGGGACACTAGGTAGAAGTAGTAGGTTGGAATGCATGAACATAAGGAAGACACATTAGGTAGGAACCTCAGGAAACACTGAACTGCAGCTGCCTTTTGCCAGTGGCCTGTTAAGGATGTGGCACTAAGGCTAAGAAGCGGCACTTGAGCTCACCAGCTATAGAGACTCTTTTGTCATGGCAACCCCCATGAGGGAGTTCTTTGAGGGAAAGGGCTTTAGAGATGTAGACAGATAGAGGATAATATAATAACTCCTTTAACCATCATCATTAAAGTCCATAACAATTAATTTGCAATTAACCAAATATCTAAACAAAGATCTACCATGGTGTAGTGATTAATGGTCCTGACTGTGATGCATTCACAAGCCGCCCAGGGTCAAGAGCACAGGTTCGAATCCTGGTTGTGGTAGTTGGTCCAAAGTCAACCCAGCTGTTCATCCACCCCTAGGAGCTGGTCGATAAAATGGGTACCTGGCTCAGGATAAGGTATGTGTATGTGTATATACAGTAATCCCTCGATTTACCGGACTAATGGGGGGAAAGGGAGTTTGTTAATGCTGTAAGTCCATTAAACTGAATGTAACCATTTTTTGATGCAATATACAATATACAGTAATAAAATATCCAGTTCATAGGCTTTCTTTTAATTCCTTTATCAGTTGATGCCATTTTGAATTGTAAGGATTACATAATCATCTAATAAAGTCACAATTCTCTGAATACAACCTGACTGCACCACAGCTTGAGGCAGACTAAGGGAGCTTACACACCAAAGTACACGTTGCATGTGGCATGCCACTTGAAAACAAAACCTTTAAAACAAATGAAATCTTTCACACAGGAATGGTATGACATGTTGCATGTACCAATTGTCACTTGGATGCCACTCTGGGATTGGACTGGATCATTTTTCTTCAGCATGCGACGTGCCACCTAGGTCCAGTGTTGTCAAATTTAATGGAGCTTTCACAGAAAAGTGATTAATAACCAAGGTAATATTAATATGAATAACATTAAAGATACAAACAAAAAACAACTAGCAGATTCATGGCGTATGTAGCGGCTTTTGAAGTCTTTATCGGATTTTCGCCAATCACATTTGACAACACTGCCTCAGACATGCAGCCTGTGGAGAGGAGTACACGATTTCTTTGTGTTCTTGTGAACATTCATTCAGCATGTCTCCTCCAGAAAGTGAGGCATTTAATGTAAACTTTGTTCAAGTTGTTGAATCTTATAAGTGTTTGTATGAGACAACATCACCAGATTACAACTCAAAGGATGAGCAGGACAAGGCATGGAACTACAAGGCCCACAAGTTTTCCTATTTATGCATAAGGTAAAGCTGCTGAAACTTCTAAGGATGCAGCTTTAGATGCCTTGCAACTACATACGCACTGTGCATCCCAACATTGTCTCTCAGATACGGAGGTACCCATCACTTCTTATGTTTTCATCTGGCGATTATAACAACGATCCGAGCAATTATGTTGGCATCATCATCTGATGATGACATCTTGTGAACTAAGCAGGGAAACCATACATGCGCCACATG
>JAUUDW010620920.1:0-11697 GCA_032361385.1 Panulirus guttatus
CAACATTTATGGCGTATTTCATAATGTTTATAATAGCATCTCTGCTCTTTTCTGGATTTGATTTCAGCATTCTACAAAGTATGTCATTCTGGTAAGAAATAATCCTTGTGTGTATGTAATTTAAAATTCAATCTGATTTTGTGGAATTTGTAAAGCACTAGAACCTAACAATCATTCAATGCTTTCCAGCATAAAAAATGATACCTGGGAACTTATGGCTATACTTTAAAACCTTAACACCAGTACTGGAGCTCAGTAGCACCTGAAGTTCATGCAATTCTTACTTCAAAAACTATAAGACTCAAATGCATGGCATTTGCCAACTAGATTTGGTGGTATATTATTGGAATCCAGCTGGAGAATGGCCACCAGTCTTTCCTGTCTTTTGCATATATATGCAAAAATGTCTTGCTTGTATGAAAGCTGTTTTTAAATCTATAACTTTAAGTGATTATCAAGTTACTGATCATCTTTTATTATGAAAGTGGGAAAAAAAATTGACTAAATCTTCAACATAATTTTACTTTATAAAGACTGGAGGTTTTCTTTTTTCTTTCTTTCATACCTGATCACCATTTCCTGCATTAGCAAGGTAGAGCCAGGAAAAGACAAAGAAAGGCCACATTCACTTACAACTATTCTCTGACTGTAATGTATAATGCACAAATGCCACAACTCCCTTTCCATAACCAGGACCTACAGGACCCTGGTTCAGTCCACTGACAGCATGTCAAGCATTGGATACCACAATGTTCCAGTTTACTCCACCTCATGCACACCTTTCACGCTCCTACATGTTCAGGTCCTGGCAACTCAAAATCTTTTCCACTCCATTCTTCCATCTCCAGTATGGTCACCCCTTTTACCTTGTTTCCTCCACTTATGACACTTATATCCTCTTTGTTAACCTTTCCTCACACATTCTCTCCATATACCCAAACCATTTCTGTACACCATTTTTAGCTCTCTCAGCCACACTCTTTCTATTACCACACCTCTCTTTTATTCTCTTATTACAACACAATCAAACTACCTCACACCACATACTGTCCTTAAACATTTCACTTCCAATACATCCACCCTCCTCCACAAATCCTCATCTATAGCCCATGCCTTGCATCCATATAATATTGTTGGGACTAATATACCTTCAAACATCCTCATTTTTTCCCTCCCAGAAAACAATCTGTCTATCCAAACATTTTTCAGTGCTCCCATAACCTTTGCCCCCTCAACTACCCTTTGACTCACTTCTACTTCCATTGTTCCATTTACTGTCACGTCTAAAACAGTTCACTTCTTACAAATTTTCTCCATTCAAACTCACACCCAAACTAACCTATCCCTCAACCCAGCTAAACCTAATAACTTTGCTTTTACTCACATATACTGTTAACTTCCACTTTCCACATACTCTTCTAAACTCACTCACCAACTTCTGCAGTTTCTTACCCGAATCTACCGTCAGCGCTGTTACATCAGCAAACAAATGACCCACATCCCAGGCCCACTCATCATCTACAGACGGTATACTCACCCCTTTCTCCAAGACTCTTGCATTTACCTCCCGTGCTATCCCATCCATAAACACATTAAATAGTCATAGTGACATCACACACCCCTGCTGCAGACCAACCTTCACTTGCACCACAAACTCTCCTCTCTTCCTGCTAGTACACGTGCCTTAAACTCCCTATGAAAACTTCTTGCTACTTTGAGCATCTTTCTACCCACACCATATATTTTCAAGTCCTTCCACAAGGCATCTCTCTCAGTGCTATCAAATGATTTCTCCAGATCCATTAATGCCACATACAAATCTTTCTATTTCTCTAAATATTTCTCACACATATTCTTTAAAGTAAACACCTGATTCACACACCTTCTACCACTTCTGAAACCACACTGTTCCTCCCCAAACTGATACTATGTACATGCCTTCACCCTCTCAATCGCTACTCTCCCACTTGACTTACCAGGTGTACTCAACAAACAAATACCTCTTTAGTTTTAATACTCCCCTCTATACAATTGCACTATACAAGCATTCTACCAATCATCAGGCATCTCATCATGATCCATACATACTCTGAAAATCATAACTAACCAATCAACAGTATAGTCATCCCACTTCTTAAAAAATTCAACTGCAATACCATCTACTCTAGCTGCCTTGCCACTTCTATCTCCCCTTCATTAACATCTATATAATTCAATTTAGGCTTGGCCTTGAAGTGGACTTTTGCCCGTGACTGGAGAGCTTAACGTACAAATAAAAAAATCATCTCTTCCCCCAACCACTCACCAAGACTCTCTCACTCCGCATACCACCTGAAACCAAACATCCAACATCTACCATCCTATTATCAAACACATTCAAGCTTTTCAAAATACTCACTCCAACTCCTCCTCACTTTATCACTACTTGTAACCACTTCCCCTTTTGACCCCTTCACTGATGTTCCCATTCATTCGTTTTTCACACATTATTAATCTCCTTCCAAAACATCACCTTATTCTCCATAAAGTTTACTGATACTAACTCACCCTAACTCTCAATTACCCTCTTTTTCAACCCCAGCACCTTCCTCCTTGACCTCTTAATCATTTGCACATCTCCCATAGCAACTTAACTTCTTCATCCCACCACTCACTACCTTTTTTAATCAGCTTACCTCCCACCCTTTGCATGCCACTTGCATCTCACATACATGCCAGCACTGCTTCCATAAATACCACTCATTCCTCACACATTCCCCTAGCTCAACTCATGCTCATCTTTTGCCATTCTGCACTCAATCTCTCCTGATAATTCTTCACACAAGTCTCCTTTCCTAGCTCACTTATTCTCACTACTCTCTTCTCCCTGATAATGTTTACTCTTTTCCAAAAACCTCTACAAATATTCACCCTCACCTCCACAAGATAGTGATCTAACATCCCACCAGCTGCTCCTCAGCATATTCACATCCACAAGTCTCTCTTTTAAATGCTTATCAATTAACACGTAATCCAATAATGCCCACTGAACATCTCTCCTACTCATACACATATACTTGTGTATGTCCCTCTTTTTAAACTAAGTATTCCCAATCAACAGTCCTTTTTCAGCACACAACTTTACTCACCATCTATCATAATAGCAGAAAAAATGTGACACTAAATCTTCAGCAGAATCTTATTTTCTCCAGACAGGAGGCATACTTTACGAATTCTAACCACAACAAGATGCAAACAAAGAAAAGCATCAGTTATGTTAGTTAACTATCTTTTATACATCTGGGGTTAAAACTGTATCACTGTATGGTTTTAAAATGTTAGCAATAATTCAAGAACAAAGAATAGCAAGAGATCATGTCTAATCTCTTGTAATGAGAGTAGTCAGTTATGAGAGAATACTTCCATGAAGTTGTCAGGAAAATGTAGAGCTATGGTTTAAATTTGTTACAACTATCAAGTTCAGAGATGATCTTCCAGAAACAGGTAATACTAAATAATTACATGTCAATGAGAATGACATGAAAGAAATATAGGACACATCATCATGAGTCAAGTTGAGAGACAAAGGAAAAGAGTATATAATAATTTTAGGGTGTTTTCATGAATATTTGTGTCCTACTTCATGTCATAATACCATGCAAATAGTTTACGTTTTATTAATATTTTTGTTGTCTGATGCATGTGGTTTTCGTTGCCAGGAAATTTGTAAGAATTATCTACAAACATTTTTGCTGTGATATACTATATTTTGCAGTGTTTAAAAATTTATGGTAAGAAAATTCTCCAAGCATCTTTGGAGCATGTCATCCCTTAACAAGCTTTTTTTGCTGAAATAAATCCACATTGCACTTCAATAGGAACATGCATAAAAACATTATTCATCAAGGTGCTGTCTCTCCCATCATTGCATTTGCAGATCAAGAATCACCATTTAGCACTGATGGTACTCCTTTCAATAGGACACTTGCATGTCATATAGAACTCTATATGTTCCTTCTATGAGCAGCAGCTTGATGAAGAGCAGCATCAGAGGATTCCTCTTTCCTTGTTTGTAATTTTCTCTTTATTTGGTGTCCTAACTGAGGGTTCAAAGGTTGTCCCCATATGACTGTCTGCAAACCCAAACCTAATACTTGGAACAACAGGTCAGCTTCCATCTGTAATGATAAGCTCCAGGAAGTGGTGCACAGGTAGAGATGCTCAAAGAGACTATACCACTGACTGAATCTGCGATGAAAAGAGGTTGTTAAAAATCATATCAAAATACATCTCAAAGCAAAAATTTCAACATTTGGAATACACATACAACAGTATAGATACACAGAGTAATATATTAATGAATAGATATATTAATTGATATATATCTATAAATGGATAGATAAACAGAAAGAGAGACTGGCAGATACATAGATAAACGGATACTGATATAGCTATATACAAATATTCTAATTTTTTCTTAAACACATAGCTTCTATTAATGCTCAATAAATTTGTAAACAAGAAACTTCTATTTAAGCTCAATACATTTGTATCTGAATCTGCATTACAAATTGGTTATAAAATCAAAATTAGTCTATATATCAATGAAATGCAAGCTTACCAGTCTCAATGACAGCATTATCATCGTTGAGTCGTGCATCACAATCCAAGAGATCTCCTAATGGCTCAAATTCACTTTCAATCATTAGGATTATTTGCTTAATGATACTATCCTCTGGCACAGGTGAGGGCCTTTTTCCAGTTTTCTTTTCCTCAAACTTACAGAGGGAATGGTTGCTCTTTCCACTGTGGATGTACATAAAGATATACATTTTAATATAAAAGGGAGTAATCTAAATCTTTTGGAGAATATTTGACTCGCAATTTGAAGTATATCACAAAATTAGTAACACATTTCAGCTGTACCATATCATAAAAGCAATTACTTTGGTATTTGATCCTTATCTTAAATAAACTATATTCAAAACAATAGAGAATATGGTTTACTTACGATCTACAATGATTTTCTCAAAGCTTGCATACTTGGTGATGTTTTCTCACATCCAGTTGTAGCACTGAATCTGTTGCCTATCTCCTGCCAACACTTTCCTTTCCTTACAATATTGCCAAGTCTGTTGTCTCGTCATTTACTACATCTCTAAAATACTTAATGTCAAACAAATCTTTTTCATACCCTCCATTTGGTGATGAGTGCTATGAATTGGTTGACACTTCTATGATACTGCAAACAAATGTCAAATTTTCACTCCAATTTCAGCTGTGACTGCGCTCAATCTAGCAATTCTGGACCAGCTTAGCAGTTGTTGTGGTGCTCAGACACCAACATGGGCGATCACCAAGGCTGGTGCACCAAAGTTTTTAGAGAAAGAATTCCTAAAAATCTTAGACGATACCTGCACGTGCACCAGTGCTCAACTGCCAGGCTTGGAAGTTCTTAACGTATGCCCCTTATTAATCTATATAGCATTATATATCTAGGCTTCCTTAAACATATATCTATATACTAAAAATTATCTATAGAGAATTTTGTGCTTTAGTTTTCTTTACAAAATTCATCAATCTATTTACATCAACACCACCATCCATAATTTCCCTACCACTGTGCTTTTAATTCTTCACTTTCCTTGCATTTAGTAATTCACATTACACTCTTTGACTCCTTAATTTTTGGCATTCTTTAGTACATGCTCCACAGTAATAATGTAGTGTCACAAACTGGAGCAGTTCTCCTCTGTATCAAGTGATTATGAGTCAACTTAGGACAGTATGACCAATACTTAGTTGACAAAATTTTTTTTCAAATGGCAATTCCTGTTAAAAGAGGAAAACCATACTTACAGATCTTTTTTTGCCCTTCACAGTTTGTATTTTTGAAGGGAATTCCAAGTCCCACTTTGCATGCCATATACATCTAACAAAATTATCTACTATCCTTAGTGATAGGAAAGAAAGAATTCTACTCACACATTCCCTGCGTATCATACAAGGTGACTAAAAGGGGCAGGAGACGGGGTTGAAACCACCCCTTCTTGTCCTCACTTTCAAAAAGACAGAACAGAAAAAGGAGCCAAGCAAGGTATACTCATCCTCCTCGAAGAAGTGTATGAATGTGTATAAATGTAACCAAGATGAGAAGAAATGAGATACAGGTAGTATATTTGAGAAAATGAACCTGGATGTTCTGGCTCAAGTGTAAATAAACTAAAAGGTAAGGGGGATGAATGGTTTGGGAAAGTCTTAAGAATAAAGTCAGGGGTTGGTGCGAAACCAAAAGCTTATGGGGTAGCACTGCTGCTGAAGCATGAGTTGTGAAAATTTATGAAAGAGTGTAATAGAAAGTGGGCTCCAGACTGATGTGGGGAAAAATGAAACTGCATTATAAGAACTGAGTTATTATCAATGCTAATGCACCTGGCCAGAAGAAGGAAAATGATGAAAGGCAAGTGAGTGTTGGCAGTTTTGATCTACATGCAAAAGTGAGTAATACAGCATGTGAGGGTATAATTTGTGGGCATGTAGTTTTCAGTAAGGTGAAAAGAAATGATGAACAGCTTATGGAGATGTGCCCTGAAAAAGGGCTGGTGACTGGGAATAGCTAGTTTAAAAAAAGAGGCATTCATAAGTACACGTTAGGTAAGCAGTAGCATACATAAGTACACATAGGTAAGCAGTTAAGATGGTAAGTGGACATAATTGGATTACATATAAATTTACAGTTGTGCAAAAGAGAGATTCTTGGAGTGAATGTGCTGAAAGGGGCAGCTGGTGGGATGTCTACTCATTACCTAGTGGAGGTTTTTGGAAATGAGAAAATAATAGGAGAGAAGAAGGTGAAGAAAGTAAGTGCTCTTGGGATAAAGAACTATGAAAAGAAATACCAGATTTAAGTGTACAATGGCATAAGGTAACAGCACATGAAGCTAGGGGAGTAAGTGAGGAATAAGAGGTATTTAGGGAAGCAGTGCTGGCATGCGTGAGAGAAATGCACAACTTGGGAGGTGGGCAAGTGACTAAAGGTAGTGAGCAGTGGGATGATGAAACAAAGTTAATAAGTAAAGACAAAAGAGAAGTGTATAAGCTGTACTGCCAGAGAAGGAGGTCAACTGGTTAAGAGATGTACAGAGTAAGCAGCAGGAGGTCAAGAGGGAGGTGCAGGGGTTGAAAAAGAGGGCAAATGGGAGTTGGGGTGAGTGAGAATTAACAAGCTTCAGGGAGAATAATTTGTTTCAGAAAGAGATTAATAATGGGAAAAACAAGAGAACAAATGGCCACATTAGTGAAGTGGGCAAAAGGGGAAATGTAACAGGCAATGATGAGGCAAGGAGGAGATGGCATGAATATTTTGAGGGACTGTTGAATATGTTTGATGATAAGGTGGCACTTTTAGGGGGATTGGGATGAGAAAGTGTGCAAAGTGAGTGAGTCATGGAAAATGGTTTGAAGAGAAAAGAGAAGGTGAAACCCTTGAGTAAGATGAAATGTGGCAAGGCAGCTGGAGTAGATGGCACCGCTTAAATTAAAAAAAAAGTGACTGTGTTGTTGGCTGATTAGTTATGATTTTCAATGCATGTACGGATCATGGAGATGACCTGAGGAATGGCAAAATGCATGTATACTGCCACTGTATAAACATAAGGGGGTAAAAGGTGTGTGTTCAAATTACAGAGGTATAAGTCTGTTGAGTGAGCCTGCAACATTATTTGGAAGAGTACTAATGGAGAGGATGATGGCATGCACAGAGCATCAGACTGAGGAGGAACAATGTGGTTTCAGGTGTGGTAGAGGATGATGGGACCAGGCGTTTGCAATGAATAATGTTAGTGAGAAAAACTTAAAAAACAAAAAGACTTGTATGTGGCATCTATGGATCTGGAGACAGAATATGATGGGGTTAATAGAGATGCTATGTGGAAGTTGCTATGAATAAAAGGTGAGGATGGAAAGCTATTAGAAGCATTGAGGAGATATTATCAAGAGTAAGAAATGTGAGAGTAAGTGGGGAAGAAAGTGGGTAGTTCTAATTGTTGGCTGGTGAGCAGCAGGAGTGTCACTATGGTTGTTTGATTTAATAATGGATGAGGTGGCGAAGGAAGTAAATGCAGTTATGCAGTCTTAAGGGGGTGAGAGAGTCTGGAAAGCAAGTCAGCTGTTGTTTTCTTATAACACAACACTGGTGGCAGATTCAACTGAGAAGCTGCAGAAACTGTGTGAGTTTGAGAGAATGGGCCCAAGGATGAAGTTGAGAGTAAATGTGAATAAAAGGTTTAGCAGTGCAGAGAGACAAGTTAGTCGGGGTGCCAGTCTGAAAGGACACTTTGGAGGATATAGGGTGTTACAGATACCATTGAGTGGATAAAACAGGGAATGGAACCATGGAAGCAGAGATGAGTTATAGGGTGGTTGAGGGAGTAAAGATTCTATGAGCATTGAGGAGTATGCAGAGAAAATCAGGTCACCACTGGCAGGGTGAAAATGGTTATGTTTGAAGGTATAGTAGTCTCAATGATGTATGGATGTGAGCCATGGGCTGTAAATGAAAATGTGCAAAGAAGAGTGGATGTCTTGGAAATGAAATGTTTGAGGACAATATGCTGAGTGAGGAGGGTTGATCAAGTAAGTAATGATAAGGTAAGAAAGAGGTGTGGTAATATGAAGAGTATGGTTGGGAGTACTGTAGAAGGTATGCTGAAATGCTCGGGGTATAGAGTGAATAAGGGACAAAAGGTTAACAAAGGAGATATATGTATCAGAAGTGAATGGGTAAAAGAGAACGAGGAGACCAAATTGGATTGAACAAGATCCTGAGCACTTTCAGCCTAAACGTGCAGGTGTGTGAAAAGCAAACACAGGATTGAGTAAACTGGAGTGCTGTGGTATACAGGGGGTAAAGCATTGTCAATGGACTGAGCTAGGACATGAAGCAGCCAAGGAAAACCACAGAAGATCTGCAGGGCCTGGCTGTGGACTGGGGGGTTGTGGTTTAGTTGCATTTTACATGACAGCAAGAGACTGGATGTAAGCAAATGAGACCTTTTCTTCATCTGCTTTTGGCACCACCTTGTTAATGCAGAAAGTGGAGAACAAGTATAGATGAAAAGAAAGAAAATTTATTTCTACTTTGCTCATAAAATCACTGTGAGACATAACTCTCCTATGTAGATAAAAGGAAACAGAGACTCAGCAAAAATCCACGTCCCCCCAATATATTTTCAAAGGCAATGTCACATGTACACCCTACTACTTTTTCATCACTCCTTTGACCTTGATTACTTTCAGCAGACATTTGGGCATGGAACTGGAAAGGTTCTTGAAGTATTCTAAGTCTATGTTTTGGGTCAATAGAGTCCTGATCTCATGAACGAGGAGAGACACTGATGACATGTTGCAGGATGCATGCTTGACTTTCATCTGGTTCCACCAGTTCAATATTTTTCTCTGATGACCATTTCATCACCTCTCTCACCTTATGGCAGGGGGCATTACCCTCCATAAAGTGATCACACCTGCGAACCTCATAAAACGGAAGCAGTTAATCCTCCAGTACCTTAATGTACAGTTCTCATTCATTGTAGTCTTTATAGGTATGAAGTACAAACCTCCCCTACCAACTGCACCACTAAAGCAACCCCATATCATCACACTTTCTGGGTATTTCACCATTTTCACTACGAAATGAGTCATATTGGCTGCCACCCTCCAGCCTCCTCACCCTCCCCTGCCTTGGCTGCACACACTTGAAGGAACTTTCATAGGAAAAATCACCTTACTCCACAATTGCTCAGTCTAGTCCATGTAACTCTTTGAAATGTGAGTAGCATGCATTATATTTCCTCTGTAAGCTGGGGTTTCGTAGATAGTTTCCAGGAGGAAATGTGAGGGTCATTTTGCATCCGAAGTTGAATGGTTCTTTGAGGGATATTTCCAAGAAATTTTGGATGGCTTTCCTCGAGTTCCGTGGCTAATACATGGGGCTACTTCAGTACTTCTCATCTTAGGTTATCTGTAAATCTAGAAGTCTTCCTTGGGTGACTAGGGACAGGTTTGGCTAGTGGGATAACACAACGCTGTTTGGGAGCACTGGCAAGCAGCTGCCGGATTGCACTTTGTGAATGCTCAGAGCACCTAAAAATCTCACATGTACCCACATTTTCTTGCTTCCAGGCAAGAATTTGGGCTTTCTTCTCTTTAAAAAGGTAAGAGCCAACTATCTTGAAGCACATGTGGAAGAAATACAGTGCCCAGAAGCAAATTTCCCAAAATGAAGTAGCAGCCAGGAGTAGAAAAAAGATGTATGATGACTTCACCCTGAGAGAACCATATGCTTGTATCCTCAATGAACCAAGGCAAAGTATCACCCCCAAAAATATATGGGGACAGAAAAGATTTTTTGCAGACACTGTAGCTGCTTTAGCCTTTTTATTTCCAATGATATCATGACATCCAGGACACCAGCAAAATTCTGCACTTTTGGGCTCTGAGATGATTCTTAGAATCCATTCTTGGATTGATTTTAACTATGAGATGCTTTGAAGCTTTGAGTGCCCTAGGGAATCGAGGAAGACTGAAAATTTCTTTTTCAGAGAATGCTCAACTGAGTCAAGTGTAGCCTGAATACCATACACCATACAGTTCTGCTGTTTACATGGATGATCCTTTTAGTAGTTTTGCTGTTAAAGAGTCTTCATCACTAACTATATCAAAAACTACATCTTCATCACACTCTGAGCCTTCAGCATATATCTTTATTCTGTTTGCATGAGAAATATCATGTTAAAGGAATTTCCTTTTTGCTATTACAAAGTAATCTTGCACATAGTAATCTTGCTTCTGGTTGCTTTCAGTCAATCCCTACAAAGTTTGATCTCAGGAACCTTAATGGGAGGGAACCAGGCAAAACCCACTTCTTGGAACGAGCTTATGTCCAAACCACCCTCATTAATGGCATTTTTCTCTCTTACATTAAAAGATCTGAAGAACTCTGGATGTTGCTCAAGTACCTCAGTCCTCTCAATACAAAGTCATACTAGAATGAAGGGTTGGATGTTGTACATGTAAGCCAAAACAAGTGATTCATAGCTAGTTCTTAGCATTTACAATCCACAGAGAGCACACCAGAACCTTCACACACACTTTCTATTGTACATAATTAAGATAAATATATGTGAAATACTTATAAAAAATCAAGACTCACAGAAACCTTACTTAACCTAACCGTTTTGTGATTTTTCTAATTTTTCATTATCCTATTCACAACATATCATACATACCATACACACCCATAATTGAGTAAAGTGCTAGCTGCTGATGAATGTCAACTAAAGATTACAGCAGAGCAGTTATTCATGCCACCATCCAACCTAACCACATGGTGCCATTAAATGCAATCCCAAACAGTAGAACTCTTTATTCATTTTGTATACCTATTCACTGCTTCCTGCTTTATCACGGTGGCATATGGAATAAACAACTTAGTATCACTGGGATGGAGATTGTAAAACAAATCCATAAAATATATGAAAGTAATGCGCTGTTCATATAGACACATATTTCATTAGATGACTGGGTCTCCTACAGTGCTGCAACTGTGTTCCACTATCATCCAGCAATCAGGCTAACTTCAAAACTTGAACCCCTTGCCCTACGCCGCAATGTTGGTTCACTTTCCCTTTTCTATAGGTATTACTTTGGCTTTTGCTC
>JAUUDW010620942.1:0-11696 GCA_032361385.1 Panulirus guttatus
AAATATCTAGTTCTAGCTCTGCACTACCATAAAACACTGATGCACAACACATGACAAGCGACAGAAAATTATCATATATATATATATATATAATTCAGAAAAAAATAATCAAGACAGGGACAGGGGCACGGGTGAACATCTCGAGACACGTCAAATTTTAAGGCTGTACACCCTTCCGCACACACCTCACCAACGACACTAGCAGGATGTCCACGCGCGCGCAGTTTTTTACAGTCCAGGAAAGCGCGGGAAACACCCCACCAGATTCAATGGCCACCTGCATCGTTCCATTCCTCTCATGAGACTAGGGCTTAAGTTCTTTAGTTTTCCCACACTGCAACATGCTTCCTAATTGCTCGAATTCTTTTAAGTTTAAAACATGAAGACGATACTCATAATAAGGCGATACGTTGTACTGGCGTCATTTCCCGAGTTAATTACGGTATCGGGATTTAAAATGAAAGGCAAAGATTCGCATACAGCGATGTATTCCCTTGTATATACAGACTGGGACAAGAGGGGTAGAAATCTTGCCAGTAATTTCAAGCATCTTATTTCTCATACTTTCAGCAACAGCGGCATAATGAAAGGCATGATAGAGTAACATAAAAAATATGATTTCCTTACCAGTGTAATGAATTAAGCATCTTCAATCCTGCCCTTTCGCTAAAGTCTGTATAAGATAAAAGCTCCTTGAATGGACACGCTGGCTAATGACCTCCTCACAGCATTGCAAGTGAGATCTTTTTTAGTCTATCCGGCATCTTTATTTCCACTTAAGTCGTGCCCAACATACTGCACGTTTACCTAGCGAAGACATTTCCTTACATCCCCTCCCTCTTCCATTCATCAGAAGATAACTACAGATCAGTAATATTTATGTCCTAAAGTGAAACATCAGGGGGCGGGCGCCCGACCGTATTTCAGGTGAGTGCGGGACACCTTAAGCACCTAAGCAGGGAGGGGGGAAGACAGGGTACCGGAGGAAAGAGCGGGTTAACTGGGGTGGCGAAAGGTGCCGGGGGGTCGACTTCGCCCCCCGGTGGAAGGACGAGAGCCGGTAGCAAGTTTTCTCTTAAGAAGGGGGAGGGGAGGTTCACTTGGGGGGGACTGGGTGTCGAAGATCGTCGTCGCCCCTGGGGTTGAAGACAGGTTTATAGGGAGGGTATAGGGGTACCAGGGGAGCCAACTGTACCCTCTGGGGTGAGGGGACATTTACCTAACTGGCAGGAGACGCACACCTGCGTCAGTCCTTATTCTACAGGCACTCGCTTAACACACGGCGCCTGACCTACTTCTGGTGTTCAAGTACGAATCACTGGTGCACTGAACAGACTCTATCACTCACCTCTGTTCTACTTTACGGACTTCAGCTACACTTACACTTGCATCTGCTGTACTTAAAACGAATTCCAACCCTTTGGCTTGCTCCAAAAGGACTCTCAAGTAGGGCCATCTTCTACGTCGTTTACTTACAAAGGCGTACAACTCGCTTCTACTGAGCGTAGCACCTTGCTTCAAGCTCTGTATGACATCACACACACACACACCACCTCGAGATGTTCTATTTATTCTCATCATTAGTCTCTGAGGTAAACATGTCTCTAGGTGTTGATTTCAAAGGAACTATTTTCAGTTGATGAGTAAGGCCCTCCGGCATTCCAACAGTACAGCTAACTCAACGAAAACTATAACTTTAGAAATAAATCTGAAGACCTCAACGTAAATACAGGTTCACAATACGACACTCTCGTCATCAACAATTAAAAGTACACACACGGAGGACACAGTTCCTTTGAACAAGACCCGCCCTTAGTGTTGGGGGCGGGCGAGCAGGGCTCAAAGAGGGACTGCTACAGTAAACATGACATCCGAGGAAAGGCTTTTGTGCCATCTCGAAATGTTTGCAAGAGGACCACTGGGGGATTATACCACTTTTCACACGCTACGGCTCCGAGCGCTCAAACATTCACAAGGGGCCCGGGAGGAGCGGACGACTACCTCTCCCGCCCAGCCTTCCTTCCTTATTATCAGACTCTTTTAAAGAAGGAGGTTGTATATGACGTACTAGGCAACTCCAGCGACTCAAGGAAACTACGGCAGTCTATAGGTGAAAATGAGAGATGGTACTTATCATGTCATCGTCCGGCAGCCTTTTTTAAACTCCGGACAGAAGCAGTGGGGAAAATACCCGGTAGCGGTAAATTATTGCCTGGGAAAAATCTGAGGAGGACAAGGCAGAGGCGGGGGCGTGGCGCCTGCTGACCTCCCCGCACCTAGCGTTGGAGATTGTATCGTGCAACCCTGCCACGCTACGCATATGTGTCAGGACACAGGCATGTTGGGTAGGTACTGAGGTGTCCACATGTTACACGCAGGTTAACACATGCGCGTCAATGGCAAATTACAGGCAGGTGACGAACGCTTGATGTGTCCTTATGTGAAGAACTTATAAAATACAGCATTCATCATAGAAGATATTGTACAGTCGTGTTACATAAAGGTCCTTTCGACAAATGAGTTGAAGTTATGAGAAAATACTTCTGTGACCACGTTTCATTTCCCGTCTCTAGCCTCGTCCAACGGCAGCTAGAATACACACTTTCCCTATATCCTCCTTCCCGGTAACTGGGCGGTTACAAGGTATCCCTTGATCTGAGTAGGACCTGGGTAGGACCGGGACTGCAAGGGACGGGAGTGGAAGAATGAGAGAGAGAGGGCAAGGCGTGAAGGGGAAGGGTACGTATGGAAGAGGGGCCGGGAAATGGCAGAACCTGGGAGGAACTGGGTGGGGCGGAGGGTGAGGGTGGTGAGGGAATGGTGCTCTAGTCTAGCCTGGCTAAGGTGAGTCATCCGCACCCAAATGAAGGGCAGAGGCAGCAGATGAGTAAACCTCAGCGTGGCAGGCCAGGGATCAGACGGAGGGCGGCACGCAATCACCTGGGGGTCCAAGCTTGACGATGTTGGCCAACACGAGATGATGTTCAAAATAATCAACATAAAAAATACTTATCGACATCAGAGTAACTAGGCTGACTTACCTCGTAGGGTCGTGGGTAGCGGTGATCCTTCACGTGATGCCAGCAGAGGAAATATTACAATGGCCAACTATGACATCACAAAGTTTAGCGGTCGAAGCAGTGTAGTGCAATACATCAGAGATTATTAATGATGGTTGATTATACTGTACCTTATATAAATCATACTATACCTTATATATATAATACTATACCTTATATAGGGCATACATTTCCAGGAATCACCCTCACACCACATACAAACTCTCGCGATCACTGTACTTTATATCGACACCATCATACGTATATCACTACACATGGGATTCAAGTCTAAGGATTACCTAGCCACTGTTCAAAACCAGGTCCTTCGATACAGAACGACGCCCGGCACCCACCGTCCCAGCTGGGACCTGCTGTCTTGTGGGACACCTGGGGCCCTCCTACCTCGTAAAACAGGTGGGACCTGCTACCCGGAGGGATATCTGGGACCCACTACCTGCCGTGGCACATGGAACCTGTCATCATCAGGGGAACCTGGGCTCACCTACCACAACCTGACACCTCCACCACATCCGCTCGTCCGGTTTGCTCCCACCACAACCTCATCTTATGTCACCATTACACAACACAGGGAAAGAACAATGATTCCATAATGGAAGGTCTCTGTACTGTAGCCACAGTTACTTAGTAAGACCCATGAGTCGCTCGTCACAGAGTTCTCTGTGGTCGACGGAGACAGACACACGCACACATGTGGCAAAAGGCACACGGAGGAGGAGGAGGTGGAGGTTGAGGTGCCAGGAAGCGACTGAGAAATGCAACCCTCGACAGCACCCTGGGAAACGACCGCCGTCTTGAGTTTACAAAATGTCATGTTGACTTGCCTTCTTTGTGGCTTTGAAGACGTTACATCTGAAGACATTGGAGGCGGCGTCCCTGGCGATGTAGGAGAATATTTTGAGATCCTGGGAGTCATGGGAAACGTAGAAGATCCTGTAGATGGGGTGACTCATGACCAGAAGTTTGTTTTCATCCAAGTGGGCTTGCTTCTGCTCGGGGAGAACAACAACATTTATAACACTCATGAGAAGGAGTGACGCATGCGTACATGATACGTCTCTATACTTATGGGATATATATTTTATTTCATGTTTTGTGGTAAAGAATTTGATGAAAAAAAATAGCTTTCACTCGATCATTCGTGTATTCCTAAACGAACAAATAATAAATGTATCACTCAAACACTCGTTCATTTTATACTCTTTTTCACTAACTCGCTCACTTTCGCACTCACATACAAATTTGCATTCCTTTCCTTCGCTCCCTAAGATAGACACAAACCCCACCAGTGGCATCAACAGGCGGGGAAAAGAACCTTCCCTTACCACTCTTGCTGCTTACCATCATGGCCCCACTGAGCCGAAAGTAAAGGGACTTCCCTCCCCACGCCTGAAGATGGCCTGGGCCCCACCTGAGCAGCAGGTAAGGGGATTTCTTACCTCCCCAAGCCTGCTGCTGGCCGGGGCACCACAGACGCGCCGCGGGAACAGAAGGAGTCATGACAGGAACACTGTGGGCCGCGATAAACAGCGATCTTGATGACACTCAGGGAAACTCGAGGTGATGGCTGCAACCTCTAGACGTCTGGTGGGGTGGGCTGCGTTGTATATGATGATAAGGGGAGGAGGGAAGGGGAGGTGAAACGGATGGGAGAGAAGTGGAGGCAGGGGAGAGAGAGAAATGTTAGGGTGCAAGGCAATGAGGGCAAAGGACAAACGGACCTTAGAGAGGTAATACTCACGCTAGACGGAGACCAGGGGAGAGGTCTCCATAAAGAGTGTAGACAGTTGGTATTGTCAGGGCGTATGGGAATATGTACATGGGAGAGAAGTAATACGTAACACTGTGTGGCAGTATGTATGTCGAAGGGAAGTAACACTGGAAGTATGTTTACGGAAGAGAAATAAAGTGTGGAAATCTGTATGTGGGATGAAAGCAATACTGCAGGAGTATGTATGTGACGAGGAAGGAACGTGTGAGATGAAAGTAACACTAGGAATAAGTAGGTGGAAAGGAAGTAACATAGGTAGGGACGTAACATTTTGGGAGTATGTGTGTGAGGGAAGGTGGGTGTATGCAGAGAATGTGGCAGGGAATTAACACTGGCGGTATATATGGGAGGGATGTACCACTGTGGGAGTCACCGATCATGAACCACCTCCCAAGCAAAATATCCTCCTCCCAGCCCGCCAGCTGAGGCATTCTTCCCTCACATTCCAGGGGGCCTGGTGGCCGCCTGATTGTACCCAACCCCTGCAGTACCAAAAGACGACCCTCAGCCATGAGTCACTCGTGCGGCGTCTACTGCTGCAGCTGCTGCGACAGGAGGAATCTCTAAAGTACTGGCGCTCACGAACATGCACATGCATACACGCACACACACACTCACGAGCGGGAGCCATAAATCTTGAGCAAGAGCAGGGAGTGAGTGGCCCGGGGCAGACGCTCTCTTTACATCACCAATACCGCTGCCACAAGCGGACGCCCCTCCGCCAGCAGGCCCCCAGACGCAGAGCAAACCTCATAATAATCTCCCACCAACTTACACACCTCCTTCCTCCCTGCCCGGCCCGAGATAACAACGTCTCGCCATAAGGGAAGCTTACACTCAGCCGGTGGCGGTGGGATGGGCGGGGTGGAAGTGAGGCACGACCCTTTACACACACCCTCACCGTAACCACTACCGGTCATCACGGGTTCACCGATGCCTGACGTGGAAGTAACCGCTAACAGAGCACAAAATTCAATCTAACGTGAATCAATACACCTTTTTTTTAACCTAAGTGCAGCATCGGGTGCTGAGGAGACAGGTAATCCTCGAGAAGTAGCGGATGCGTGGTGTGTGAGTGTGTGTAAGGTGGATTCATCTCGAGGAGGACACGAGATACCAGCGGACGTCACAACACGGCTTAATATCATCACCCATTCCGGCCAGTCCACTCGCCTTACGTACTATGTTTAGCCCACGCTGACAGGGAGGCTGATACGACGCCCTCCTCCCATCAACTGCTGCTGCTGCCGCTGCTTCTCCAGTGCTTAACACGAGGCAGGCAGAACAACGCCGTGTGCTTATAAACTTAGAAAGTCCAGGACTGAAGTCTTTAAACCGGTTGCATGCTCGGCTATATCCATCACGGTGTCCGGGGTGATTCGTCGCGAGTCAGGACTTGAAAGAGGCAGTTCCAGGAGCGACATTAAGATACAGAATGAGGTACGAGTGTACGAAGAGATAATGGACTTGGATCATACACATGTGGCATCGCTCCTGGCATGCATCCCATAAGTCCTAGGGATAAAACGGGGTTTAACAAGGAGCAGGTGAAGTGTGTAGGTGTGTTTCAAAGTTAGTTTTTGGGTCTTGGAGTGTGTGAGTGAGTACGTCCTAGAGTGAGAACGGATAGCTGACATTCGGAGCAAGTGTCCGACAGTATGAAGAGTGAGGCGGAGTGTGTGAAGGACATCCAAGAGCACGTGGGAATGTCCCGGGAGTGTCCTACATAGTACGGGAACCTCCCACAGCATACAGGAACGTTCTAGTGTGTGTGTGTGGAGAGGGAGGGAAGGTTTGCTGGAGTGTGTAGGTGTTACCTTATCTTTCCAATACATTACGCCGGTTTCAGGGGCTGTCCTTTACCCCTGCATATCAGTCTGGCACACACCTTCCCTAGTGAAGGCCTGGTTTTCCAGGCCGTTTGAAGATGTGCGCCTCGATTTCCCGTATGGTGTGCAACCCAGTGTGTAGACGTTTCCTACTTGATGGGGCCTCCTTGATGTGCGGGGCTCAGAACTATAAATGGCGTTAGGTCCAGCAGTGTATGCGCGCGTGGACGGACGTGTTCTGCAGCGTGTTGGTGCCTTAGAAAATTTCAGTGTCCGACGCTGTGTGGTCTCCTGAACAGTGTGTGAGGGTGTCCTAAAGTACGCAGATTAGTCCCAGTGAGTACGGTGAGATACGAAAGCGTATGTAAGTGTCCTACACCGTCTCTTGGGCATCCACGAAGCTTGTGGGTGCGATCCCAATGTTCCCAGTCGAGTCCACACCAGCACCTCCTCTTGGGCAATGGCCATGACGGCCGCCCGCGCCGCCCGAGGCTGCCCTGACGTGGCTACATGGATTTTGACTTTAAGCCAAGCCGGAGTCCGATGGATAGCGATGGCGAACTCCCAACGACAGGGACACTGTTATTCGTACAATATTTCTTCCTTCCCGACGCATGCACACATGAAAGACTCGCACACCTTCACCACACACACATACACGCACACATTCAATACACTCAAAATCCATTTACAAAGTCAGAGTCAAAAATAAGATTGCATAATTCCAATCTAACGTCAAAACATCAGTAATCCCTCGACGGCTGACACATCACATATAACGGTATGTACATCTACGTGGAAGCTAATTAGAAAACGTTCAGTATCATCCTCATGAAATATATTGAAATAAAACAGACAACATCCCTCAGGATAGTAGGAATATCATTTATCCACCTCTCTACACTGTGGTCCGGATACCCAAAACCTCAGAGCGTACATAAAGAAAGTCCAGTTACTCCACTGAGCACGACGGTATGAACCTTGGGTATGATGGCGTAGCCTTCGACCTTCTTCTTAGGGGTCATGTCAAAGGCCAGACCATCATTCGCATGGATCGCACCATCGTGCTCAGGCGGGACAAACTGAAATAAAGGGCAACTCACCTTTTTCTTGCGTAGCGCCACCTTGACCCCGTCCGTCGACACTTCAAAGCTCACCTTCTTCTTCTTGATGCCTTTGGCCTTGAACTCGTACTGTGGGGAAGAGGACACTCGCCTTAGCCAAGACTGAATTAGCGCATGCGGAGATGATTTAAATAAACCCTGGCAAGAATGGAATGGGCCAGACACTGTCTCTTGACATGGTCGTATTTCATATTGACAAAATAGATACTGGGGATTTCTTAGCATTATCTCCACCTTCTTCCTAAGCAGTGTTATCCTAAAATCTAGAGACGTGTTATAAGGCAGCGTTCCTCTCAAATGTTGTTGTTTTTTCCTGCCAATCACAGCGACAGGAGTTTACTATATATAACACCAAAGGAACTGTACCACATCAGGGCCTTCAACTGCAAATCCAAAGCCTGGCCACCCCCAAGCCTTAAATAAAGCCTCTGAGACGATAGTTTTAGTCGTGGAGAAATATTATGGAATGACATAAGACAGGAACAGACATCATATCAAATAAAACACATATATATCATATGTCTGTAAAGCCTACTTGTGCGTGTTCATATATACATATTTTCAATGCATATATATATATATATATATATATGACTGTCGTCTCACTCGAGCGCAAGACGAAACAACTAAAGCAGCGCGGTCGTCCCCATGAACGAACCCTCCATTTGTCTCGTGCAAGTATCCTAAGCCCTAAGGACTCACGATTCAGTCTCCTTCTCCTGACCACGTACAAGACACGCACGACACCCACCACGGACACACCTGCGGTGCTGGTCACATGCATGACGCTCATCCATGGCTTGGACACCACAGCAGTCACAGTCCACATGGCTTTCCAATGGTCGTTACTCCTCGTATACAATCCCTTGGTGTTTGCTCCGGGTTAAGGATGACTTAGATCATATTCACTACAAAGGTTCCAACCCACACTAACCCCAACCCCTCTACCGTGCGTCAACGTCCACCACCACCTCCTCCCAACCTTCAACTCCACACAAATGGACCCAACAATTTCCACTTCCGCACCTGCCAGCGACAACTGGTAAAAGATATCTACCCTATGATTCCCGCCCCGAGACAGAGAAAATACGTTCGGGAAAACCTTCAAAGACCGGGCTGCAAATGTAAGGGAGGAAATTGAAATTGGTGGCGCAGGATGTAAAGAGATCACAGGACCGATCATTTTTGTCCCTAATTTCCCCCAACTTGACTGAAGACGAAGGAAAGCGGTTTACGGGGAAACTGTCTGATAAAATACGATTATGTTGGTGGGGAGTCGGAGGTTCCCGAGAGCGGATGGGCAGGTACTGTACTGCTGGTGCTGTCCCAAGCGAATCTGCACCAAGGTCGTTGCAAGGAGGGCATCTTAACGAAAGAAGGTGAGCCTCTTCTAGTCTCCAAGCAATGAATGAACCCGTGTACTTCCAAAGGGGCCATCTACATTTACTGGAACTGCCTTCGTTCACTCATTACCAACAGCAGAGTGGAATGACCTGACCGCAAATAAACACCACGGCGACCACCGCCTCTGTCAGTCAAGCCGACGACCTGCCTCTGACCACTTGTAACCCTCTTGCATCTGAAGCATTTCCGTTATGTGACTCTAGCTTCCAGGAGCTCTTGGTTTCTTCGCCGTCAGTAGCAGCTCACCACGCGACTCCTGATTTCAATCTTCAGTCAGGACTTTGTGGTGCCTTCTTCGGCAGGACTCACGTGGGACATCGCCACCGCCCGTCTCGACAAACCAGCTCGAGCCATGGGACCTACGGCCACGCCCAGGGCCTCCTCCAGCACAAAGCACAAACAGCAACTACACACGGACTTACGAACATGGCATGGGCCACCTCTCCCACCTGCAGAAGCACCACGAGATCCGGCAGCATATGCATCTCTCCTACGGGATGCCCGTCTCACCTTCTTTACCCATACAAGCACCGGGAATCTCCTGCCAAGCTTGCCTATAAAACATCTCATCCTACCTCATCTTCTTATCAAGATCCTGCCCCACTTGCACCAGCTCCTAAATTCTGTATTTATCCAATTAATCACTGCTTTGTTGCTACTCGTGTTTCTGTATCCCTCTCTCAGACTTCACCATCACAAAAGATGAAATGAGACACGCAAACGAACGCCACTAAACCATCATCATCACTACACAGGTGCCAATGTGCTACGGTATCCAACAGTATCACCACAGACCATCCGCCTGATCACCTCAACCACCATCAACAACATCAAAGCCGCATATTCGCCAACATCTCCATCATTACTAATACCATGAAGAAACTCTTCCACCACCATCACCACCACACAATATCCCATATGCCAACATCTCCACTATTTTCACCATAACCACCACCATACATCTGGCAAAACGCCGTCATCACCATCACCACACATCAACCCCACCAGGATGTCAACCATCACCACACACACACACACACACACTGACACATAAATTTCAATTCTTTTTATACACGTTGTTGAGCAAGATTTCTTGTTTTTTCTACCTCCCGACTACAAAGGACGTCCTTCTGCTCCCCATGTTTATGTTGTTGTAATGACGTCATGTGACGTCGTCCCGTGCCGACCCCCAGTTAGTTATCAGCCGGGTCAATCTACCCACACTGTGGGCCCGGTATCGCCATGTTGGCAGTCACCGCCACCACATACACGATGGCTGCTCTGCGATCAGCTGCCTCTGGCATGTCTTATTGTTGCTGTCCCTCGTCTCCTTCGTCGCCAGGACTTTGGTAACATCTTCTAATCTGAGCGCCAACCCAGCGGGCCAAATGACACTCAGAATGTGTATCCTGGTTGGCTGGCTTGGTCTATACATAGAGAGAACATCTCAGATTTTCAAAATAGAAAAAAAAAATGACCCAGATTTACACTTCTATCATGCGTTTTTCTGTTCTTTAAGTACTATTTTTTTTCGTGATTGTAAACGATGATATTTACAGGGGAAGCTCCGATGTAAAACAGGAGACCAGAAGCGAGTGCCTGCAGGGTGGAGAGGGTCGCTGAGGGCGATTGTACTCGTCGTCTTCGTCCTCTGTCCCACAACTACAGAGCGCCAGTGAGGAAAGCACGGGAAGGCAGGGACGAATAACGAAAAAAAAAAAAAAAAAGGATGAGGCAAAAACCTGAGCTGGAAGACAAGCGCGACGGGAGGAGGAGGAGGACCACCGCCGCCTGCCTTTCATGTAATTCCCTGGCGATTTACGAGGCCGCCGGATGGGCAGGGATAGATGCTCCCCCGGCAGATGTTATCGCCACACGATAACCATACGAACGACGACCACCGTGCCATAAAGCAGGAGCGGATCACTGAGGCGCGGAATAGCTATGACCAGGAGACTCGTCCGGGGGAGAGAAATACGTCTGTACCACTGAATTCTCTCGGCGCCATTACCGTCGTGAAGCCTCGGTGGGGATGTGGGAGGATGGAACTGTAGGGGGAGGGGGAGAGAGTGAGAGGCGTGACGTGGGGGAGACACATGCTTAGGGAGAGGAAAAAAAAGGGAAAAAAAGTGTAATAGGGAGAGTATGGAGAGAGTGTTGGGTGGGGGTATATGGGATGGGGAACGGGGAGGAGGGAGGGGTTGTATGACATACGCCCGTCAACCTAACATCACTCCCATCTCATTATCACCCCTGCCATCAGCACCACTTCTTATCCCGCCGCATACCGTGCCCAGCACCCCACTCTCCTCTACACACATACACACACAGAGACCGCGTCTCCGTAGCGCACTGCTAAGCGTTGCGACCCACTAATATCATGGGCCGGGGTTCGAGTACAGGGCAAGGCAGCAAGCTCACAGGCAACCCAGGTGTTCATCCTTCCTTTCGGGCTTACTTGGCGTAAGGTGGGGTGTGTAAGCTTGTGTGT
>JAUUDW010620963.1:0-11695 GCA_032361385.1 Panulirus guttatus
AATAATTATTGAAAAAATTCAAAGACTATAATATTTCAAATGTTGCACCATGTGCATTTCATATCGCACTTGTTTTTGGTAGCATGGGGTACACTTGCTTTGTTTCGGTCTCAGTCTGCCTCAAGCTATCGTGCGATCAGGTTGTATACAGAGACCTGTGACTTTATTTATTAAACAATTTTGCACTTCTTGCAATTCAAAATGGCATCAAGTGATAGAGGAGTTAAAAGAAAGCATGTTAACTGTATCTTGTATTATTGTATATTGTATATAGTGGTAGGATGAGAGAAACACAGATTGTTTGGGAAACACTATACTGAATCTAACATTTGGACAGAGCCTTTATTACAGAATGAGAACAGAAGAACAAGACCTTAGCTTATATATGTGCCGTCGTCAGCCTTCACTCCCCTGGGTACCTGGTGTGATTTTCTGAATGGTTGCATCCAGTGTTTGACCTTGCCTCCTCTGCCATGTTCCACCTTGCCCCCTTGCCGTGACTGACCTCATCGTCTCCGTCAAGCTTGATCTCACTGCCTCTGCCGCGGTGATCTGTCTCATGGCTGCTCTTGGAAGGCGCACAAAGCCCTCTTGGTGATTCGTGTTTTCTTTTGTGGCTATGTAAGCTGCCTCAATTGTTTTTCTTACTTTCCTTGAATTGCCTCTGTTTAGTATTTTCATCCCACTTCAGTTCTGCAGGTGCCCATTTTCCTCTTCATGCACCACCAGGGAGTTAGAGGTTCTGTTCATTGACAACCCGTCGATCCCTGGTACATCATTTATATTTATATAGATATTGTAGCCTAATCCAGGTACCCAGTTTATTGATTAGCACTCAGAGAAGATGAGCCACTGGGATGACTGCAGACTAACTGACTGTGGCTAGGATTCTAAATTAAGCAGGCTTGACCTTAGGCAGCCCATCAGTGCTTCACAGTCAGTAGTGCTAACCACTTTAACATGGAGGTCTTTTGGTGTTTACTTAAAAGAAATTATTGAGGAAGAGGTTACACCTCTTATCAAGTGTTTAATGTAGATGAGACTTTCTTATTTTAAAAAAGAATGCCAGCCAGGACATTCATTAGCAAGAAGGAAAAGAGTGATCCAAGTTTGAAGACTGCCAAAGATTGGTTGATGCTTTTACTGGAAAGGAATACTAAGAGAGAGTTTGAGCTTAAGTCCTTGGTAGTGCTTTATTCGGGAAATCCTAGGTCTGTATTACCTCTGACTTGGCAAGTTGTTGAATCCTTTCCATTAATCTTCACTCCACTTAAAACCCACTCCCCCACTATGTCAAGCCCTTATTGCCACATCTGGTAAGATTTCAGGATCATTTTCTTTTTTTTCTTGTGTATATTTATATAATTAGTAGATCTTGAGTCAAGTAAGAACCCACTGAAAAGAAAAGTACATTAAGAATACAGTTTATTGTATTATTCACCAAGTATAAGGAGGTTTGCTGGAAGAGTTTACTTCCCTGTGATTGACAGCACTTGTTTGCAAGGTAGCCGATACATGTCTGTCTCCCAGTCTCTCTCTCTCTCTCTCTCTCTCTCTCTCTCTCTCAATAATTTCTTGTTCATGAAAAAGGTAAAACCCATTTGAAGAGAATTGTATTTGCTCCGTATAATGTGAAGGTTTCTCATTAGGGACAAGCTTCCCTGCTGTCAATAGCATTTGTTTGCTAAATGGTACATCCATCTTTACCACCCATTTTCTTTGTAATTTTTGTGAATATCTCAATGATTATTAGTTCATGAGTTACGTAAGAATCTACTGGAGATAATTGTGTAGAAGAAACATGAAAAAGAATTATCATATCATTAACATAGTATAAGTTGAAAGTTGAATGTACCATATCAGTAACAGAGTATATCATACTTTATAGAAGAAAATACCAAAAAAAGTAGTATATTTGCCTCTGTATTGTTGTAGGAGGATTTTTAAGTTGACATAACAGCCTTGGGCGATGGCATGGATGCTCCTTATTTTATTTATTCATTTATAATTGCCTGAGGATCCTTTTCTAAGAAACGGTCGTAGTGTTACCCAAGACTTTCTTTCCAGAAGTTCCACCAGCCCAAGGCTGTGCTACTTCCAATAGCAGGGAAATGAGGGATTCCTTTAGAGTGAGTAGTCCTTTGACAAGGCTGTACTCCCAGTGTTACAGCCATGCCGAAGGGGACTTTTCATGCATGGTGTAATTTCATGCAGTCTGTTAACATATTATATTTGTAAGTAAATGATGATAATGGGTATGTTCTTGTTGTGATTTCATTCTACATAAACAATTTACACACTTTATGGTTTTATCCTTATATGATTTTACATATCCCAAACATCTCATGTACAGTGCATATTTTCTACAGAATATGAGTATTTTTATATGTTTTAGGCATTATCCATGTACTCATATATACTAGTACATATCATTTTTAAATACATATATACAACATTATTTACATGAATAAATGAAAAACTAACCTTGCGTTCATCCAAAATGTAAACTCTTAACACATGGAATGTTTCTTTTAATATGAAATTGACTTCATTAGTTGCCTTGGAATATAGCTTCAGACTCAGATGATGCAGGCACACTTTTTTTGATGGTTTATGGGTGACTTTAATGCATGATATTCTTTCCAGCTGTGTTATAAGGTTGCCAGTGACACATTGAGATAAAATATGGAATCATACATCAGCTGGGAATTATAACATTGCCTTTAAAATCTTTGCCAGTCTGTTTGTATGTTTCAGGCTGTCAAGTGGACCAGCATATTGGCATGTTGCAATCCAAGGGTTAAGAGTCGAACATGGAAAGTTTTCTTTAAGAAGCAATACCCTCCTTATATTCAGTAATAGGTTTCAGTAAACCCACTGATGGTGGAACCTAAAGCGACAGGTTTTCAGGAACATAACCCAGTTGAATCTGAGGTGGCTGGGACTGAAGCTTACAGTTGCTCTTGCTGTCTCAACTACTACTGGGGTGCCTAATGCATTTCTTTTCGTTTTTTTTTCATACTGCATATCTTGCCATTGACAATCATATGGCTTCAGCAGCTTTTAGAGCTAAATGGGTGAAAGGCAAGTGAGGCTTCTGGCCCAAAAACATGTTTTTCACAAGCTCAAAGTTGACTTCGTGTGAGAATACCAATGTTCATTTCTGAATTGGATCAGTAATGAAATACTGCTTTAGCTAAAAAGTTGCTGGTTATTTCTATGCCTCTTTGGTACTATTAGCATTCCATAAGCATGGTTCAGAGAATTTCAGTACAGTGTGTTGTTAAGAGCATCATCTCTAACAATAGAATATTATTGGTGTTGTATGCAATGCATTATTTTCTTTTCATGATTGTACCAGGAACAAGTTTTACCAAAGAATATTAAATTGTATTATTTTCTCCAAGGCATACATGAGCAGTTTGATTATATATGGAACAAAGATTGATAGACAGTGAATCTTACAGGGTGTCCCACTACTCCAGTTCGCAGTCTTAACACTACACAGGAGTCCACAGACAACATTAATTTCCACGAGACAGAGATGGTAAGTAACATGAAACTATATATATCCTGCTTGCCTGCAATTTTGTACATTGAAGCTTCAGAGGTATGTGCACTTAGTCTTCAGCATTGTATATTTGTCTTGCAAATTTGTTGCTTGTGTTGAAGTGTCATGTGTGCATTTTGCCCTCCATAGAAAATCTGGTTAATAGGAGCTACAGAATGAAGGAGTTTATTTTATTGGATACATTGAGTGACAGACTTCTTTTGTAAATTCAAACTCTCAAATATTTTTCAGTGTATACTGGGGAACTGTGGGCAGAAGTTGATAAGTTTGGTTGTTGAGCCCCTTGAAGTATTTTCACTAAATTTCTAGTAAGATTTGTTTAGTATTACACTCTCATTTAGTGTAGTAGAAAGAGCAGTGAAATATCTGTAGTGGATGCTTTCATTCTTACTAAAAGTAATTAAGTTCAGTGATGATGTATTTATAGTTGTTCTATATTATTTAGATTTGTTCATTTAATAAAGAATTATTTGTTATTCACACTTTTTGGCATTTATTTTTTCCTAGGTATATTATAGTCTTATATTATATGGGTTTTCTTAGGTGATTATATTACACACATATGTACTTGCATTAGGATGGAGTCAATAAATGCATTTGAAACTTTTTTACTGTATGTTGGCATTTAAGACTTTCTTATGAATGATATTTTGTGTTTGTTTTTGTGGCTTATCAAGAGCTGAATATTTATTATTATTTTGTGTAGCCTTAGGATCCATATATTGAGCATCTGAAGCTTTAGAGCTGCAATCCATCAGAATGAAAGTTAGGGTGGTTTCCTATGGGACAAGAAAATACTCAGCAATGCTGTATTCCAATCTGTCTGTTGACGATGATAAGCAACACGGCTTTATTGAAGATGACGACTTGCTTATGTTGTTATCAGTTTCGGGCAGAGTTAGGGAATGCCAATACATACCTGTGTACCTGCCAGACTACCTACCTACCTGCCTACCTACCTACCAATCTTCCTTCCTTCCCTGAGAGCTCTTACCTTTTTCCATGGGCCCCTGGAGCACTCAGGAAGCTAGGCTCATCCACCAGGCAGGACCACAAGTGACAGTTTAGTGATGCGAAGTGTATGTCTGTGTGAGGCAAGTCAAGAGCATTTGAGTAGTAATTATTCAGTGTTTTCATTGTGGTTGTTGCATCATAGGCATAAAGGTTTTTGAGATATGATGAATTAATGTTTGTAGTTTTTTAGGGTTGGGTGACATCCTGAGGTGTTGAATGTTTGTGGGTGCTAGGCAGCCAGCATCTTAGTGCTCAATTCTGTGTGGTTTGCAGCTCTCGCATTTACTTTGATAGGGTGGATGACCAATCAGGTTAGGCATAGTTTAGAATGGATCATACAAATTATTTGTTGAGGATACTAAGGGATTCATTATCTTTTCTAAATCTGGTACCAGTTAATACCCTGAGGGCATTCAGCTTGTTTGTTGCTTTTGTGTTGATGTGGTGGTGTTGGGAGTGAAAGTCACGTGTGTATCGTATGTGATGCCCAGAATAGTTAGTGTAATGTTAAGTAAGAGTGATTGGCTTTTTTAGTTAATGGGAGGTTGCAGGTTGGATTCATGTCTGTCTGTGGTCTAAAAGAGTGACTGAAGACATTTGTTAAGATGCAGACTTTCTACTCTTAGTGAGTCATTCTTCCAGTTGTGTAATGTAGCTTTGCATTTTTGTTGTACCAGTCTTAAAACACTGAAGAAAAACCAACTCTCCTTCCTTTTACTGCTATGTTGCACTTCTGTCTTCAGTACCCAAACTCTTTGAAGAACCAATTCACAACAGAATCAAACAAATTATCCCATACCCCCCATGCAACATGGCTTTAGAGCTAATCTCTATTTTACTACACAGAAGATTGTATATAGCATACCCTAAGTGGCTTCAACCAACCACAACCTACCTCACCTCTCACGCAGTATTAGTGGCAATGGACATCAACAAAGCACTTTTGACGCTGTCCAAAAACACATCCTCACAAAGATACCTGACACCATTCTCTTCCTAGCCAGAGTTGCTTATAAAAGCTGAACCTCTAAAACTCTTCTGCTCTATGGTGGAATCCTCCAAGAAGCAGTTCTTTCTTCATCCCTCTTCAATCCCTTCATACATGACATCGTATTACCTCCTGTTAAAGGGATAGGTGGTATTTGCGACACATATGATAGAGTGTATCTTGTACATGCCTGGGGATTATAGTTTCACTGGAATGGGGTTTGACTGAATTGGGAGGATGTTGGCTCAGTGCTTGTTTAGTCATTACAGTATGTATATGTTTTGTTAGAATTATGTCTTTTAGGTAGGGGGGTGTATAACTCTTAAGATGGTGAAATGTGAGCATGGTAAGATTTTTGCTTCTTATTAGTTGATGATGATTGGTTATGGGATAGTTTTTGTGGGAGGAGCTTGTTTGTTGTTACAAAGAACTGGGTGCCAAAATAATTATGTGACTTTGTATTGAAGGTATTTTTTTCCATTGTGCAGGTGTTAAATATCCATTAATAAGTATATTTTTGAGCTTTCCACTGTATAATATGGTTATTTCTCAGAGATTAGTATTCTTTATTGTTATATGTGCTTAGGTCATCTGTCAATTACTCATAAAGTCTTTATGCTGAGAATATGTCGATAGGTATTGATTGCCTTAGATAGATTGATTACTGCACCTGAAAGTTTGTACCAACTACCTTGTAAGCATTCTCCAGTGAATGCAACACAAATGTTTTTTATACAATGGACAGCTCATCCACCTTCATAGCTGTGTTCTGAAATATTACATTTACAAGCTGTATTGTTGTATAACCAAACCATATTTGTAGCACATTTATGGTAATGATGAGTTAGCATAAATGGTCAGCCTTGGAAAACCCAGATATACCAGAAAATCCTGTTCACATGCTTTGCTGCCTAAATTATATTTTGTTTATCTCATTTACATCACTTTTCAAAGATGAATTCCTTTCACTGGTTGTATTATAACAGGGGTCTTCAGTGCAAGGTGGACTTTTTTGTTTTTCTGTATTTGCTTTGTGCACTGTATTTATTCAGGTCATGTTTAGGTCTATATTTGCTGAATCCTATGTTGATGAGCCAAATTGTTGGTGATGCTTTTATTTTATAGATGACTATACCCATTATCTATACACAAAAACTTTTATTGTGGCTTGCTTTATTATAACATGTACTAAGGCACACAAGAACTATACTGATTTGCAAGATTTTTTTGCTTTTATAGTTTGGTTTTGAGAGTGTGACTTCTTGATTGTATTTTCATTGTTGTAGTTATCATTTCAGGAAGTTTAAATGCATGAGCGTGTTTGTGTAATATTGGATTTCATGAAAATTTACCTGATATGGAAGGACATAATCCATGATTGTACAGCATTTGTTGAATGAAACCAGTAATTCCATTGCAAATATCACTTTCAGTTTGTTTGTAGTCCCCTTCCTTCATGGAGGCACCATTTGGGTGAAAGTAAAGGGATTTTGTATTTCTCTCATTGATAGTTGTGTTCTATACCTCATTTCACATTGCAGCACTCATTGGTAGGCTGCCATTCATTGTTATTCTCTGCTCTTTGAACATTGTTATTTTATTCTTTATTCTTTTTGTGCCTCCTTTCTGTGCTCCTCTTAATGTTTAATTACTTAGACAATCTTCTGTGGTTTCATACTATCTTATATTTTTGTAATGCAAGCAGGTGGTGACTGCTTCACCTCAGAAATTGCCAGATCAGTTTAAAAGCTCTCAGCAAATGTTTCAAGCATTGCTGTTTGAGTCTTTAACATATGTAGGTGTTGATATGAAACCAGTGTGTGGTGAAGATCCTGCATGTGCCACCATGCTGTGATTGTGGGAACTGGCATATATGATGTACATAGTTATTTAGAGCAATCATTATTAGCTGTAGTGTATGGAATTTAGTCTTTGACATATGCATGAAAAATATTTGACAATTATATCATTATATACATTCATATCCTTGGAGATAGGTGAGAAAGAATACTTCCAGTGTATTCTTTGCATGTTGTAAAAGGCAACTAAAGGTGGTGGGAGCTGGTGGCTGGTAAGCCTCCCCTCCTTGTACTTTAATTTCTAATAATTGGCACAGAAGAAGTAGCCAAGTAGGGAGTGCTCATCATTCTTCAAGGCTCAAGCTGGGATGTATGAATATGCATGAATATAACCAAGAGGAGAAAAAGGGGAGAGATAAGTAGTGTGTTTGAGGACAAGAACATGGATGTTCTATCTCTGAGGGGAAACAAAGCTATAAGGGAGGAGGGAAAATGGCTTGGGGAATCTCCCAGCAGTAAAGTCAAGGATTAGTGTTAGGGCAAGAGCCAAGGAAGTGGGTTGCACTGTTTCTGAAGTTGTAGGAATGTGTGAAAGAGTTTAAGAAAGTGAACCCCAGACTGACTTGGGTAAAAATGAAAGTGGATTATGAGATGTGGGGAATTGTTAGTGTTTGTGCACCTTGAAATGGGAGGACTAAGGAAGAGAGGAGAGTGTTTTGCGATGAGCGGAGTGATTGTGTTAGCAATTTTGCTGCCAGGGAACAAATGTTAGTGATGGGTGATTTGAATGTGAGAGTACGTAATGGGCCAGTTGAGTGTATAGGTATGACTAAGGGCACGAGGCCCCATTGATGTGAATGAGATTTTTGAACAGTTTATCGGGTTATTACTATTAAAGGACTGGTGATTGGGAATACGTAGTTTTAAAAGAGGGACATACATAAGCATATAATGGTGAGTAGGAGTGATAGACAGTGGACCTATATGGATAATGTCTTAATTGCTGGGCATGCAAAGGAGAGACTGTAGGATGTGAATGTACTGAGAGGGTTAGCTGGTGGGATAACTCACCCTTACTTGATGGTTAGGGTGATGGTTTGTAAAGGCTTTTGGAAATGAGGTAATGATTTGGGTTGGAAGGGGATGCTGAAAGTGAATGAGCATGGAAAAGAGGCTCACATGAAGATATACCAGGAGAGTTTGAGTGTAGAATGGCAAAAGATGAGAGAAAATGAAGCAAGGGAAAGGAATGGGAGGTATTTAGGGAAGCACTGTTTATATATATGAGAGAAGTGTGTTGCATGTGGAAGATGAGAGTTGAACAGGTGAGAAAGAATAGTTAGTGTTGGAGTGAGGAGGTTAAGTTGCTTGTGAAAGTGAAAAAGGGAGGTGTATGGGTATTAATTGCTGGGAAGGAGTGCAGGTGATGGAAGATGTACAAGAAAAAGTAGCAGGAGCTGAAAAAGAAGGCAAATGATGGTTGGGATGAACAAGTATTGGCAAATTTCAAGGAGAATAAGAAAATGTTTGGAAGGATGTTGATAGTCAGGAGAAGGAGAACAAATGGGAACATTGATGAAAACAGCAAATGGAGAAGTGGTAACAGGCAGAAATGAGATGAAAAAGAGATGGTGTGAGTATTTGAAGCATTGTTGAATGTGTTCAGTACTAAGGATAGCAGAGATCGGATGTTTTGAATGTGAAGGACATGAAGTGCGAGAGTTATGGCAAATAGTTTATAGAAAAGAGAAGAGGTAGTGAAAATCTTGTGTAAGATGAAATGCAACAAAGTAGCTGCATTGAATGTGATTGCAGTTGAATATCTCAGGAAGGGGGATGACTGTGTGTTGACTGGTTTTGCAGTTGAATTTCTCAGGAAAGGGGATGACTGTGTTAGTTAGGATTTTCAGTGTATGAATGGTCCATAGTAAGGTGCTCAAGGATTGATGGATACCTGCATAGTACCATTATATATAGTTAATGGGGACAAAATTGGGTGTTAAAATTACAGAGGAATAAGTGTGTTGAGGGTAGCAGCTAATTTGTTAAGAAGATTGGTGATTGGGAGGGTGATGACATGTACAGAGCTTCAGGTTGAAGAGGAACAGTGTGGCTTCAGGTGTTGTAGAGGATATGTGGATCATGTGTTTGTTTTGAAAAATTTGTTTGAAGAATACTTTGAAAAGCAGGAGTTGTATGTAACATGTATGGAACTGGAGAAAATGTATGATAGGTTAATAGAGATGCTCTATGGAAGGTGTTACAAATATGTGGTGTGGGAGGAAAGTTGCAAGAAATAGTGAGTTCTTTTCAAGAGTGTGTGGTGTGTATGTAAGCAGGAAGAGAGGAGAGTGAAAGGTTCCAGGTGAAGATGGATCTGCAGTAGAGATGTGTGATGTCATCATTTATTATGTGATTTGTGTATGGGTAGGTTGGTAAGGGATGTTAATGAAAGGGACTTCATGTTAGGATCAGGTATGCAGTATATTTGGGATGTGCTAGCCTGGGAGTTGAATTATTTGTTGTTTGCCAGTAACACAGTGATGGGGGCAGTTTTAAGGGAGAAACTGCAGAAGCTGATGTCAGAGTTTGGGAGAGTGTTTGAAAGGAGAGAGTTGAAAATAATTGTAAATAAAAGCAAGATTATTTGGTTTAGCAGTGGAGAAAGATGGATTATTTGGAGTTTGAGTTTGAAGTGAGAGAGAACCAGTTGGAAGAAAGGTATTTTAGATACCTGAGAGTAGACATGGTAGCATATGGAACCATGAAAGCTTAAGTGAGCTGTAGTATGGGTGAGGGGGTTAAGGTCCTTAGCGAATTGAGGAATGTATTGAAAGTGAGGTCTTTGTCATTGAGGGCAAAAATGGGCATGGTTGATGGTATAATAGTCCTGATGGCTTTTTATAGATGCAGGATGTGGGCCCTAGACAAGAAAGTACTGATGAGGGTGAATGTGTTGGAACTGAAATGCTTAAGGACAGTATGTAGTGTGAGGAGGGTTGATTGAGTGCGTAATGAAATGGTAAGAGAAAGAGGTGTGGTATTAAGATGAATATGATTGAGAGAGCTGAAGAGAGTGTGCTGAAATGGTGTAGACATATAGAGAGAATGAATTAGGAGAGGTTGGCAAAGAGGATATAATGTCAGAAGTGGAAGGGACAAGGAGAAGGGTGAGACCAAATTGAAGATGGAAGGAAGGAATGAAAAAAGATTTTGAATACTTGGAGCATTGAACATGCTGGGTAGTGAAAAGTATGCATGGTATGGAGTGAATTGGAGCAATATTATCTACAGTGGGCAGTGTGCTATTATTGGACTGAACCAGGACCTATGAAGCAGACGGGGAATTTAGGGAAGGTCTGGGGGGGCCTGGTTGTGGACAGGGGCTGTGGTTTTGGTGCATTACACATGACAGTTAGAGAATGAATGTGAGCAATTGAGGTCTTTTTTTTTCCCTGGCACTCGTTGCTAACAGAGGAAGCAGCAAAATAAGTGTGAAAGAAAGAATGAAAAAATTGTAATTAGAAAAATAATGGCAGTACAAAGGGGCCTTTACTTACAATAGGATTATGGTCCTGGATAACACTTCCCATGTCAGATACATTGTAAATTGAACCATGAAATTCCAGTTATAAGGGGGTAAAGTTCCTGACTGAAATTATTCCATATCTAGCTCTTAAGTATGGAATATTCCTGAAACAGCCTGGGTTAAGAACAGTATATCACAGTCTGAAATGTGGACTTTATTCTACTATTGCAGTATTTTGTACAATAGGGACTAAGAGATCATGCAAATGAGATTTTTGCAAATTTCAGTTTAATTGTTTTCCCAGGAAATATAGGCTTATGGACCAATGGTACCTCAAAACACAAAGTATTTCCCTTAAGGTCTCATGAAAAAAATTGTATATGATATATACATTCAGTTACAGAAGACTAATATTAATTACATATTCAGAAAAATAACGGAAAAGAATTGGTAATACAGTTTGATCAACTTGAGTTCAAAACGTTTTGCTTATAATTGGTGAATGATGTGGGAAACTGGACTTTTCATGTTCTTTTTTTAACATTTTTTTTCTTCAGTGGGTTTTTTATCAATTGCATAAATGAATTATCTGGAAGAATATAGAAAAAAAATTGGAATCTGTCTAGTACCTCTCCTAATATCTTACTTCTTTCTGAAACACAGTTGTTTAATGATGTTCTCACTAGTCCCTTTTTCATATCTAACTATAATCTCCATTCGTGTTTCCGTTTCAAAGGTGGTGTTTGTGCTTATTCCAACATAAACACACCTGTTGCACGCCTCAAGGACCTTGA
>JAUUDW010620985.1:0-11695 GCA_032361385.1 Panulirus guttatus
ACAGTGGTTTGGATGGGAGGATTCTAGTGTTGTTGCTAAGAACTGAGGTTTCTTCAAAAGCTTCAGAATGAGTTGGGAAAAGATGAGCATATATTAAGAAAATGTAAATGTACAGAGCTATTTTATTGAAACTTATTTGATATATAAAAATAAAATTTCACAACAGGAACATGCGCATACGAAAAAAAGTCACAGATTGTTTTCCCATCTCTGAAAACTTTATAAAGTAAGAAATTTAAGCTAATTCTAAAATGACACACTTATAGCACATCAGCTTTTATCTCTACTCTTCTTAGCATAGATCAGATGTTCTTCATTTGTAACTCATTTATTTCTTGCTTTTGTTGGTGACTGATGAGAGTGCTTCTTTGGAGATCTGTTCGCAGGGTTCCTCCCAAATGGACAGAGTGTCACATTAAGACACTCACTGCATTTAGGCAATACTGGTAAACATATCTGTTGACCATATCCAACCATCAGTAGGTTAGTTTCACTCCATATTTCTTCAGGCATCCAGGATTCCAAAGCAACTCGTGTCTCCTCTGGTGTCTTTGTGGAACGACCAGTCCATCCTAGTCGGTTGCTGATGCGATGTACATGTGTATCTACACCTGTAACAGTGAAAAATTAGTGATGATAATCAGCAATAGTTTGCCTTGGTATAAAATGTTTCCTTGCAACTTACATGATAACAATTTCACAGGAAATCACACAGCTATCATTTAAATTACTAAATAAATCATGAAAATTAAACATTACCAATGCCTGTTAATTTTCCCCAGCCAATGTCCATACAGAGGTGAGCCATCTTGGGTCCTACACCTGGCAGCTTACACATCTCTTCTAATGTTGGTGGAATGTCTCCTTTATAATCTTTCTTCAGTATTTCACAAGTTTTCTTAATATAGACAACTTTTTTCTGGAATTACCAAAAATAAGTAAATTTAACCTTTAAATAGTTAACGGTTTTCATCATCTGAACCACACATACTCTTGCTTGTTTACATTGCATTGTAATCTGGGGCCCCAAGTGGGTGAACATATAGTGTCTTTCCACCATGGTTATCTCTAGGTGACAGAGCCTTGTTGATATTCATGCATGCTGGTTAGAGTTTGGCGTGATGTCTGACCTCTAGTCAGTAAAGGAAGCATGGGATCTTTCAAACTTGGGCAGGAAAATGCAGCCCCCAACTGCCATAAGAATAATTCATTACAGGATAAGAAAAATAATCACAAAATATCAAAGAACTACATACTAGTCTCCCTAACAAATATGGCATGGAAAATAATGGAAAAGATCACAAAAAAGCAAATGCTTGACCAACTATGCATGAGAAACTACCTAATTCAGAGTTAAAACAGATTCAGGGAAAGAAGTTAATGCCCTACAGAGAATGAGCTCTGTCTTAAATCAAAGGGATGGATATGTAGACTTTTGTATTCCTGGACTGCCAGAAAGCATCTGAAACGGTCCAACATCAGGAGGAACAAATACTAGATACATCAGTTAGTGAGGAAAGTGAGACGAATAACAAAATTATGAATCTACAACAAATGTAGGTTTCACATGATACGGAGGTTCTTACGTGATGTAGTTGAAAGCACTCCTCACAAGACTCCATGGCTATGGAAAAGGTATCAATTGCCTGCATTGATGTACTGGTAAGAAAGGGCCAGTTAAAACATGCATCTCTCTGCCATTAGAACAATAATAAAGTCTTTACAGTCTTGAAAGATGAGGTGGAAATAATCTGAAAATTTTAGTGAAAACTTCTCAGACCACTTACTGCTATAAAGTGATCTAGCATTTTTCTTCACAGTTGAGTAAAAATCAAAATTGGAGTGTGTGCTCACTAGAAGAGTTAAAGCAGAAAAACTCCAGATCATACATAAATCTATAAACAAAGTTCTTATGACTCACCTTCCAAAATCCCACAGGATAAATAAGCTGCCCAAGGGTGTCATCACTAGTTGCCAAGATGTTATCAACAGTGAGTCCATGATCACGTAGCCTGGTCATGGCTGCATGAGTTACCTGGTCTTTAGTTTGGCTGCTCAGCATTAAGGAAATAAGCACATGGAGTCTGCACACCTGAAAAGTCAAGTTACTTCCCTCAGTTTCCACCCATCCAAGTTCTGACCGCACCTAATGTTTCGCTTAATGTCAACGAAATTTCATCTCTAAAATTCAACCTCATTGATTGATTACTCATATGTTTTAATCAATTCCCATTTTTGTGGGGTAGGTCAAGCATCCACACAAGGGGTGTACAGTTTGATTATAAAAAAATCTTGCATTCCAAAAATTTCATAACAACTGCTTAACTTAGTCTCTTAATTCATTTTCATAAATCTTCCCCTATTTTGCGGCCCTGGAAACAACAGCAGAAGTGTAAGGTAACTAAAATATCTAGTATGTTTCATACACAAGCTCTAGAATAAGAAAAAAGTATGCAGAAATTAAATGCCAAGTTATCAACAACAATATGCCACAGCTTATCCATGAAAAATTTTATATAAAACAAATCTTATTAAAATAATAACTTCAATTATAGATCCTTACGTACAATGGTAGTGCATTCCATGGATTTATTCCTCTGTACTCCTTCCCCACTGTAAATTAAACACAAACAAAACATGTTACCTTACCTCTGGATGAGCATCTTTATCCATGCATTTCTCAGCTCCCATAGAATCAACTGGTGCATCCCGTGCAGCCCTCATCTGGCGGATATTCTCCAGGACTTCCTGCCAGTGAGGTGGCTCCCAGCCTGGCTGCCCTGGTCTCAAAACATTTACGTCACTATTCTGAGAACATTAAGAATGAAGTTAAAGTTAGTGTCAGGATGTGGTACATATATATTCAATCCCCAAAACCATCATTTGTAAAATTCATTATGGTGTGCTTAGTTTACCCTGAGCCTAAAAGCAAACCAAGGACAAATGCTTCTAGTTCAATGTTATCTAACTTATGGGTAATCTAAAAAAACATGTATGCATTCTGATATCTGCTTACGTGAATTAGCTGGTCACTTTACTCAGACAAATGTAACTTTTCTTGAAATCTCGTATCACACTGCACTATCTATTGCTGAATATACTGGTAATTCCCATAAAAGTGAAAAGAGTCTCATCAAGCAATGCCTAGTTAAAATACAAGTATAGCATCAATCTAATAAACTATAGATAATGTATTGAATACTCTTCCTACCAACTTCAACCTCTTATTTTCTGGAAGGTAGCTGTGTTGATTGTTTGTGTTTTGCTGTTCGTCAGAATTATCCTGATTGTCCAGTTCGCAGTTTGGTTTGGTCTCATCAACATCATTTTGTTTCAAGGACAAATCCTCCAATCCAGGTTCCTTTTCATACATAATTTCAATTCGTTTTCTTCTAGCCAACTTTCTTGCTGGTGCAGCCTTTGAGGATAAAAGCTCCTCCTGAAAGTAGTTAAAAAAGATTATAGAGTTATGGATATAAACCTACATTTTGCCATAGAAAGTTTGAAAATATGTATCAAAATTATTTCAGCCATCCCACTTACCACAACTTATGTCAACAAGTGTCATATGGTTAGAATGCCAATATCCCTAACAGCACCTATGATCTTGCCATTTCTCTTACAGCAGATGTGAGTTAATAACATGCTAGCATTACCAGACCCCACCCACAAATGGTTATGCTGAGAAGTCACCTCTGACGAGGCTGTATCTTCATCAATGGACAGAAAGGAATACTCTTGTTGATGACCATCTTGATCCAAAAGAGCCCATAATTTCACTATTCCTGTGTGGAGTGCAGCCTTGAAGTAGCAGAAGCCCTATAAAATGTGTCCTGATGTTGTATAATAATGATAATAATAATAAGAGCGCATCATTTGTTTTCAGATTAAGCCATGTAATCTTGGCTGAGGTTATTCATAAAACAGAAGCCAAATTATGTTAGTTGAATGCTAACTTAATTGGGTTATTTCAATGCCATTTAGTTTACATATGCACAGAAAGTAAAATCTGGCATTTTCAAAGATGGTACAGAATCAAATATGGGTAGCATCTGTTGATCTCCTATCCATCCATATTTTTTTTCCACTGGAGGCTCCAGTCACAAACAAAAGTCCACGTCATGGCCGAGCCTTCATTAAAATATAGAGTTTGATGAATGAAAAAAAGAGACATGAGAAAGTCTTTATGATTTTTGAAGGAAAGGGAAAGAGGAGAGACAAGATTAAGTATTTACGGATTTTGAAGGAAGTGAAAAACCTGTCTTCTAAACTGTTCCAAGTCATAATTATTGGGAAAGACATGAAAAAGAAGAAAGTTCCAAAGCTTCAAGGTGTAGGGAAAGACTCTGTTGTCAGAATGGCCCACCCTTGAGTTGTTAACGGCCACATAAAAATCATGTGACGCAGCAGTTCATGCAATGCTTACTCATGGGCATGTCTGGTACATTTATAGTAGGGTAAAAATTAAGATAAATCTGTTTTGCTAAGGGAGATTAAGGTAGGTTTTCATCGGTTTTGTTGATCTGAAACAAGGTTACCTTATTTGTACATTAGCCCTACAATTTACCTGGTCTTCATAACCTACACCACTATCACCACAATTAATATCGTAGAACAAAATACATTCCTCTGCATCAAAATTCACCACATGGCAAGTGATTACCGAATTACCTTTAAAATAATGAATTACTAAAGACTGCTAGAAATTGATTTTCACTATAATCCACCGACCTTATTAATGCCAGCTATCGTTTCATCGCTTTGTTCCTTTTGCTGGACCTTTGATAATGCTTCCCGAACCCTAGAACGGGTCTTCTTAGGTGATACATTCGTGAAATATACGCTCGTATCGCTCATATTACGAGTAATGATGGTGTAGAACCGCCCTACACATGCGAGTCTGGCGCGCAGCATCCAGACATGTTTATTTACATTGTGTTATAACTTGTCCGAATGGTATGATTACATTTACCCCAACAGTTATTTCATACATGGACTGTACCAAAGCAGACATTATACGTGACAGTTAATCTACTTGGTACATTTTCATACAGACTATTTAAGAAATGATGTATCTAAAGTTGAAAATGTACTCATATATTTGATATACTTTTTGTCAGTAACCGAACGAAGTAGGAATGCCAAGCAAGCAACCTCGTTACCATGGCAACGGTTAGGGTGATCTTACGGAAGTCTTATGATATCTTTTAAAAGGTTAATCTTAGTTTCGTGGTTTCAAGGAATTATTTTTCTTCCTGAGCGCTGTGAATACAACAGCTGAAGGGATTCCTTTGAGGATTTCCAACTAAAATCTTCATTTTATATTGGCAGACATTAGCTTGTTCATGATCTTTATACTTTTTATAGATTTCATTTACTAACAATTGCTGTAGGTCATAATATTAATGCTTAATAAGGTTCTGGGGTATACTATGGGCCTATATTTACATGTTGAATACGATTCTGGGGTTGAAATATTGTTTGGGAGCCATTAACTCCCATAATTAAGCATTTAGAACATTACAGGGTTAAAATGTTTAGGATAATTCACTTCATATTTAGCAGGTACCTGTTAGCCTGAAGAAGCATTTCTATACTATTTGTCGTATTCTAACTACAGAAACCTTCCATTTGTTGCATCTATGTCCACATTTACCTGGGTATGCATATGAAAAAAAAGGTTAATCAAATCAGTTTCTTAAATAAGAGGTTTATTTACATAAGCTAATAGTTACATTCTATAACTTAGCTTCCATTTAGTATCTGCACTGTATCTCATGCTTGCTGCCCAACTCACACACCACGAAAAAGCATTTTCTATACACTTATCATGTTCTTTTGTAGTTTCTCCAAGAATTATGTTCTCCAACATGACATTCTTAATCTGTTTTACAGTTGTAATTTAGGATCAGCCCCACATTACCTGGTGTAACACACAAATTTTCTTTTGGAAAGCAGGACATAAAAGTCAGCAAGTTTATCTTTAGCCCACAATCTCATTCACTTTGAGGAATTTTTAAACTGTAACTAATTAGTTTATGTTGGTTGGAAGAAAAACATTTTCTTCAAAAACACACCAACTAATGAACTTTTGTCCTCAAGAAAATAAAGCAATTCAATTTTTGTGCAGAGTAAAAAATATGCACATTATGTCATGAATACTTCTACTATCAACGTCTTTCTGAGTTCGCTATCTTAGCAAAGTTATGTAAATATTCAAAATTATCTCCAATATAATGAAAATACTAATAATGCGTATTGAAATTTTGAATACTTTAAGTAGATGAAAAATAATTAATTAAAGTTTCATATATCACATTTCAGTAGAAACTTTCAAATTTGTGGTAGTTTATTTTTCCATAAGATGTATATATTAGGCTGTTGCTGCAACTGGCTGATTTCCATCCTGTGTTGCAACTTCTGCTTCTTTAGATCCCTTATCTGCTGGTGAAGCTTCTTCCACAGTCTCTTCAACTCTGTATGTCTTTAATATAGGTTGACGTGGTGGCATCCAGTCTGGGATAATCTTGTCATGGATACGCCAGAGTCCATAGCTATTAGCAATATGGTTCTCAAAAACCACATACTCAAGCACATCCCGAGCCACTACTTCTGAGCCGTGCTGAAGGCGCCCAAATCGGTCATACACTGCTAGGGTCTGTTTGAATGTGGAGCAATAATTAAAACATAATTCACATGCTTCAACACACATAAACATGAATAACTAACACACACAAACTTCTCCCTGCTTCTATATATCTGAGCTGCATTGCAACATAATGACAAGGGCATACATATAAGTTACTACAGTATCAATTCCACATATAAAGATTGGAAACTCTGACGACAACCTTGGCCCCAGTGAAACATTTTATGAATATGGAAAAACTTCTACTTCAATGAGATACAATTGGAACCTGAGGTAATGAAGACAACTTTATGATTACTCATTCTCTGGGAAAGACTAAAGAGGAAATGGGAATCACTTTGGGGTTCATATACAGCAAAAAAGCAAGAAGCTGGCACATTTACACACTTCCGGTAGCTGTTTATGATATAAATTATATTCATAACTGAACTATAGATCTGGTACATCTTACTTGCTTAGTATGAAATCTAACAGTAATTTGGGCAAAAATATTTTCCTTGTCGATAACATTAGTACATCTGGCATGCACTACTTGTGGGGGCTCCAGAGAACCAAGAAACTGCCATCTGATGGTTTTGCTGCGTGCTTGGTGAGTGACAATTGGGTAGGCTCTCTCCGTAACTGTCTGGTGGAGTCGCACTTTATCAAAACTGTAAAGAAAGTCATCTGTATTTATTAACAATATTTCCTGACCTGTGGTCCTGAGCACAACAAAAGCCCACAAAAGGTGTTCCTCAGGCAACAGGGTAAGGTAAGGTATATACATATTACAAAAAGGTAATACTTTGCCTGTTCATAACATAAAGTGAGATAATAAAGATAACTTACTCAGCTAAAGCCTTATGTGCATCAATGTAGATCTCCTGAGCCTTCTGAGCAAAGTCTTTGGGGTTAAAGTCTTCATCAAACTGTCGTATTTTTCTAATTGCCATCATGGACTTCCCTTTTTTCTCCAAGAACTCAAACTTTTGTTTTGCTCCCTGTGAAACAAGATAACAGTGACCACATATCTATATGTCTATCAATCTAGTCTCACAAATAAGTAATTTTCAACATTTTATAAAAGCTTTCCCAAACATTATGAGTAGTGTACAACCCTGCATCTTCATTATACTTGATTCTCTTATATTGTACTTCTATCAACTCAATGAAATCTATCAAAAACGCTTTAGAATCCCTAAAACAAATTTCCCATAGCATATCAATATCAATTTTAATTTGCTGAAGTTGAGGTACATCAACTTACTGCCTTTGATGTAACAGACAATTTTCCGTCACCCTCAGGGGGAACATAAGGCTCAAATGTTCCTGCTGTGGAAGCTATAAAGAAGGGCTTTTCCTGCCAGGGACGTATTGGTTGAATGCCTTTTTCCTTCATCTGAAAATAGTCACTAATAAAAGTATTACAACGCAGTGATATAATGGGTAGAAATAACATTTGGTGTTTGAAACTAGACCAAACTGGCAAAATACAAAAGCAATGGTCGGCTATGATGTACTTTTATATTATCACGTGATGTGTCATGTATAAAAACAATAAATCTACAAAAAATTATTTGTATATAAAGTACGTGGTATATACTCCATGAAAAAAGTAAAAAATCATACTTCTTTTCAATAACATTCAAAAACAAATACAAATTAAATATATTTGCTGATAAAACATTACAGCTGTTAATACAAAAAGAAGCTTCAAAACATGGTCAATTCATGTATTCATTAAGGCTATTCTGTATCAACAGCTCCTCATTTTTTTTCTAAAAGGTACACAATTGCCTTTCCAACATTTATGAGGTAACATCAAGAACTTATTTAAAAAACTATCTTACTTTCACAAACATTATTAGCATTTCATCCCCAGTTCTTTCTGTCCAATGCATGCCTCTCACCCTCCTGAATGGTAAGCCTATGATACCCCAGAGCCTCCTTTATGCCATCCTTCCATCTACTCAGTCTCCTCCTCCCCTTTGCCCTCTCTGCTACTGACACATGTACCCTCTGTCAGTATCCCTTCCTTCATTCTTTCCATATGCTCGAATTTCAGTACACTATGGAGGGCCCCTCTCTATCACACTATGCTCACGTCCACATCTCTTTCTATCATTGTCATATGTTATCAGTATTAAAGATTATGAATATAAAGTGGAACTCAGAATTCTACTAACCTTTGCCCGGATCTCATCAGGGGTCATGGCATCCACTTTAGCTCTCTCGTCAGGGTCTGGAAGCTCAACTTTGATTATCTGAAAATACAGTACATGGAATAAAATAAATGATCAAGAACTCCAGTAAAACATCTATACATATTTAACAACAGTTAATAAACAGTCTTACAGAATGTTTTGAATAGAATGATACAACAAAACAGAAAATCTGAAAAGCTTGAAAAGTGGAAAACTATGTGATAAGGGGAAATTGCAACTAGAAGCAACTAATGATTTCATTTCAGACCGTGGTAAAAAAATGTGGCTGGTCATGCAAGGAAAGAAAGTTGGATTTGTGAAAATGACGAACAAACCAGATGTATCTATGAGGGAAGAGTCAGAAAAAAGTGGCTGAATAAAGAAAAGATGATAATGTTCATATTTCACAATTTTCCAGAATTACTTTAAAATCATAGAGAATTCGACAGTGTGGTTGTATGAATATTTAAGCACTTGTGGAGCCCTGATAAATTTCTCAGTTCTTTGCCTCTTACTTTTTTCTTTCTACCTGAGTTGGCCTTTAACTGGGTTGTGGTTTACCTATACCATGTTAGTCACTATAAACAAAAACAAAAAAAAGTTTAAGGGCTATGAATGTGTGAGTATGGATACGAGCATATGTGAGAAGAGGCACACATACATAAGGTAGTCTATGTTCATAAATGGTAGGGGACATATGTAAAATAAGGCACATGTGCATAGGGTAGTCTGCATTTGTAATGGTACTGAAGCGTTTATAAAAGCAGCAATAGATGCGAACAAATGAAGGTGCATGAGTCAGTATAATACATGCGTAAGCAAATATACACATAGGCTTATATATAATGTTGTACTGGAAGGTATACAAATCATTCACAAAATCCATTTAAATTGTACTATGTAGTTATTACCTTTTGCTTCCTATCTCGTCTGAATTTGTCAATATAATTTTTCCTTTTGAAATTAAAACTCTGGGGAATATGCTTGTACACTGGATCTTTGTAGACATAGTAGTTACGCCTGATTGGTGCTAAGCAGACATTGCCAGGGGATGACTGAAAAGAATCATAAGATAATTCTCATCAATGTAAGAAAATGTAATATCCTTAACATATATTTAAAGTGTGTTCTTTTACACATAACTGTACACAAGTGTATATTGCACTAATATATTTCAACATTTCAAATTGTATACAAGTGTATACTGTACTAGTATATTTCAAAATATTAATTCTAAGTAAAGCAAGGGTAAAATTTACAAGATCAGTAATCCACAGTGGCTTGGCTAGACCTTATATGTTACAGTTGCATGTCTGAGATTGTCTCATTGTCCCATTAACCAACTATTGCCTCGTAAAATGCATGGAACAATATTTCCACTTCCTTAAAAGTACATCCAGGTAATATATTCCCAGATTCTTACCATGAGTATATGATCCCTTCCTGATTTTCAGTAGCTATGCCACTACAACTATTAAAGAGTGTTGTTGCTTGGGGAACATGATGTATACATTAAAAGGTTCCCAAATAGCTGGTACTCTAAAGAGATGAAATTGGGCACTGGCAACTATGTTTTCTAACAACATATTTTGAGAGAATTTTGTTTACATATCAAAACCATCCCAATAAAATTCTAGCTCTGAAGCTACCATTTCAAGCATCCTTTCTAACTAAAGTCTAATCTAGCACTGCAGTGCTATTATCTTTGGGGTTCATTCAGCAATTCCAGAGTGCAGAGAGCACAAAAACAGTTATGGAGCATAATTTAGAGCACTGAATTTTGTTGAACAATGATTAATAAGATGATAACAGTAGTGGTTATGTACATTTGGAGAAACACGGCACTGATTAATGTAAAAGTACAGGAGGTAAAATATTTGTAAAAGATCATTATCATATATGAAAATCTCATCTGGAATGTATGATAAAATATATTGTCATTATAATAATCTGCTGTTAGTGATTGAGTGGTCGCTCTGTTTGCTGTCAGTTTTTCAATATTTCACAGCATTTGCACAATGCCCAGTCAAGAGTATGAATGGTATATTTTGTCTGAAATATTCGAAATTAAGATATTTTGTAGCAGCTTGGAAGGCTGCGTGAGGCATTCATTGGCTGTGGTCAGTTTCTTACATTGTTTTACCCAATTTCATATTAATCCTACATTTTTTTCTGATATACTTAACCCTCACTACTATAGCCTCATGTAATACTGTTCAATTAAATATACTTCTCGAAATCAAACTCCACACATTGCTCTCTGTTTCTTCAAAAATCCATTCCAATGAATTTTGTTAGGCCAGGTCAGGTCAGATCAGGTTATGTTAGGTTAGGTTTGGTTGAATTTGTTTTGCCGATGGTTTTTGAGCGATTCTGACCTCCACTCATAGGGTAGTATGATAGCAGAGTATGATCGAGATGATCATCATCCTGTAACCTAATAATAACCTAACCTATCCTTAAAAAAAATTATGATTAGATTATAAAATAAAATTTTAGGGAATGTTAAGAGAACTATAACAACTTCGTTCCTTAAAATATGCCGGTGGAGGGTACATCACACGAGGGCCAATGATGTTCAATTTCACCTAATACTGCAACGGTGACATTGACATTTCATCATGATATATGCGAGGCGTCATCACATTTCATCATACGTGCATTCTGGAGAAAAAGAAGTTTATAATTGCAAACTTACAAGTGATAAAAGAGATAATCTGCAGGCAAGTCTCGCCGTCATCCTTCTATCGTATTATCACTTATGGCTTTTTAGTGGTGTCACACATGTATACAAGGCGAACTAAGAGGATAACTGAGTATATCGTTAACATTCACACTCCTTTTCAAAAGACAGGCAGATTGT
>JAUUDW010620996.1:1065-11695 GCA_032361385.1 Panulirus guttatus
GAGGAGGGGGTTGGAGGACAGAAAGGACGGTACGTGGTCCCTTGGGAGAGAACAAGGACGGTACGTGGTCTTTAGGGAGAGAAAAAAGGACGGTGCGTGGTCTTTAGGGAGAGGAAAAGGACGGTACGTGGTCCTTGGGGAGACAAAGAGGACGGTACGTGGTTCTTGGGTGGAGAAAAAGGATGGTACGTGGTCCTTTGGGAGAGAAAAAGGACGGTACGTGGTTCTGGAGAGAGCAAAAACGGTACCTAGTTCTAGAGAGAGAAAGGACGGTACGTGGTGCCAAGGAGAGAAAGAACCGTACGTGGTGCTAGGGAGAGAAAGGACGGTACGTGGTGCCTGAAGAGAGAGATATCAAGGACGGTCCGTGGCCCCTGATGAGGTATCAAGAACGGAGCGTGCTACTGAGGGAGTGAGCCATTGCGGACTCGGCAGAAAACCGCTCAAAAGCCTCGCGGTTGCAGACCGCGAGTTGGTCTGAGCGGGGAGATGGAACGAGAACCATGTGGTTTTTACCCCCGGGCTACCGATATGCCTCCAGACACCAGGAACCAGGTAATGTTAAGCCATTCCACTTCCCGGAAACCCGGAAGGCTATCGAGAGGTAAAAAAAAAAAAAAAGGAAAGAAATGAGGTCAGCAGGAAATGAAATGGTACGAGATTAAATGGAAGAGAGAGGAAATTAAGGCGTGGAAGGATTGAGGCGAGAAGGCAAAAACAATAATGCATCTTACTCAAGACATTCCGTCCATCTCCACTCGGCGCCGGGGAAATTGTGTAAAGAAGGTCGGAGGAACCGGGGAGGAGCAGGAGGAGGAGGACGCTGCTTTGAACAGGAGCAGCAGCTGGAGGTGAGGTCGAGGAGCGAGCGGTGCACTGAGGGGAGGCTGGTCGCTCGGGAGGAGGCACACATATCTGCAGGAGCTTTAGTCAGTGTGTCTGGAGGAGGAGGAGGAGGAGGGGCGGCGGCCAGCCAGTGTAGATGGCAGAATCAGAGAGGAACTCAAGATATGGGTCCATGTTGCATCAGTAAACCAAAAAAAATATCTCTTCTTGGTAAGTTTAGAAACTTTTCTTGCTCATCTTCTTGATGAAAGTACGAGAATTAAAGTAATCTTCCTTCCCCTGGGGGCGAGGAAACGAGACGTGGACATTAACTGCTGGTTTGTTTGACGTCGGTCGGCTGTGACCGGACGCGACAGAAGTGTCCCTTCCAATGGCTACCCCAACAGCAGGACCAGGGGATTGGGAAGTGACGCCCCGCCCCGTGTCACCTTCCCGCCGAATGTGGGCTTGAGGGTTCCGTGGCAGGTCTTAGATTGGTATGTCGGGAGTAACGAACGTCCTGGAAATGAGAGGTCTCTGATTTACTCATTTCTTATTTTCTTTTTTTTTCGTCTTTAGCTCGGTCGATTTCCAGGAGAGAGTTAATGAGGTTGTTTCACAGATCGTCAGTCTCACGAGTCAGTGATCAAGTCTGAGGTTCTGAAGGTACGCGTGCGTGTCTGCTTCGACCGTGTTCCGTGCGTGGGAGTGGGTTTGGGTTCGTCGACCAAAGTGGGTTGGGTTTATCGACCCAAGTGGGTTCGGTTTATCGACCAAAGTGGGTAGGGTTTAGAGACCCAAAGTGGGTTGGGTTTAGAAACCCAAAGTGGATGGGTTTATCCACCAAATTGGGTTGGGTTTATCGACCCAAGTGGGTTGGGTTTACCGACAAAAGTGGGTTGGGTTTAGAGACCCAAAGTGGGTTAGGTTTAGAAACCCAAAGTGGATGGGTTTATCGACCAAATTGGGTTGGATTTATCGACCAAAGTGGGTTGGGCTGATCGACAAAAGTGGATTGGGTTTATCGACCAAAGTGGTTTAAGTTTATCGACCAAAGTGGGTTCGGTTTATCGACCACCTCCCACTCTAAAACGGACTGGCTTTAAAAGATCAGTAGTGTTTTTAATATTTATGTCTAGAATGGAGCCCAGTCAGTCATCCTTCGTCGCATGTGTGTGTGGTTGTTACCTATTTGTACTGTTTGGGGAGGGAGTTTTACACTCGTGGGTCCCTACCTGTGTGTGTGTGTGTGTGTGTGTGTGTGTGTGTGTCCAAATGTTGTTGGAATTTGATCATATGTGGTGAAATGACGTTCTGCTCACCCTTATCCCAGGTTGGAAGATAGAACTGACCCCTCCACACGAACGCCTTTTCTGTGTCTCAAGACTTGCGTCTCCAGTCACACTGACTTTGTTAAGATAGACTGACAAGAAAATTGATCATACCCAGCATGACACTGTTTCCTTCATGGAGCCCTTAACGTCCCAAACCACATCAGTCTCGTCATTTGCCTTGTCAGACCCAGTTACGATTGGTGTCAAATAGGTCGAGATCGCTCATTGGCTTCCAGTTCTAAAATCAGTCGTAGACTCACCTCCGAAGACCGTATCACGCAGCCATTCGCTCGGGCCGTGTAGGTGGACTGCGATACACTCTCGAGCTCCTCCTCTGGATTTCCCCGAGTAAAAGACACGGTGCCATGCCGCTCTGTGATGGACGCCCTGGCCACCAAAGTTCTGGAATCACTTCCTGGCCTCCGGAGGGAGAGACTCTCTCTCTCTCTCTCTCTCTCTCTCTCTCTCTGCTCGCACACCCACCCACCCCTTCATGAGCACCCTGAACTTCAGAGGCACCGATGGCTTGCGTTGTTTCAGTATCACGTAAGACTTTTTTTTTCCACTGGGACTTCGTATGAACCTTTCAACGGTTCGAAAACTGATTCGAATCGATGCGTCAATCCCGGGCGTACCAACGTCCAACTCCGGTTCGAACAGTGATTCGAATCAGTCAGTACTCAGTACTCTGATCCGAGCACACCAACGTTCGACTCCAGATCGAGAAGTGATTCGAATCAATACGTCGGCCCAGACACATCATTGCTCTACCCCGGCTCGAAGACTGATTCGAATCAGCATGTCGATGCGGACGCTACAAACCAATATTTCTTGTTCTTTTCCTGGTATTCCTTTCTGATTATTACATTGGTGTCATGTTGCTGGGCTTGGATCACGCTGGCTGGCGAGGATTTACTGTCCCGCCAGAAGAAGTTGACGGGAAAGGCAGGAGACAGGCAAGGTGGGAGAGGAGGAATAGGAGTCTGTACTATACTCCAAGGGGATCATGAATTGTAATCAGGCTTTTGCATCAAAGTATTTTGTACTCATTTTTTTTTTCTCTCTCTCTCTTTTTGTTGGGTACTAGCTCCTGGGTGAACATTTGAGGAGAGAGAGAGAGAGAGAGAGAGAGAGAGAGAGAGAGAGAGAGAGAGAGAGAGAGCGAGAGAGAGAGAGAGAGAATCAGAAAGGGGAGATAGGGGGAGAGGCCTCCCTTCCTCCCCAAGAGTGAGTGAGGCAAGCGAAGCAACTTGTCTCTTTACCTTAAGTGATACTCCCCAGACATGGGCAAGTGAGGCAAGCGATGCATGTCGTCTCATTACCTTTAGGGATGCTCCCCGGACATGGGCAAGTGAGGCAAGCGAGGCAACTCGCCTCATTACCCTTAGGGATGCTCCCCAGACATGGGTAAGTGTGGCAAGCGATGCAACTCGTCTCATTACCTTCAGGGATGCTCCTCAGACATGGGCAAGCGAGGCAACATGTCTCATTACCTTCGGGAGTGCCTCCCCAGACATGGGTATGTGAGGCAAGCGAAGCAGTTCGTCTCATTACCTTCAGGGATGCTTCCCAAACATGGGTAAGTGAGGCGAGCGAAGCAACTTGTCTCATTACCCTCAGGGATGCTCCCCAGACATGGGTAAGTGAGGCAAGTGAGACAAGTGAAGCAACTTGCCTCATTACCCTCAGTGATGCTCCCCAAACATGGGCAAGTGAGGCGAGCGAAGCAACTTGTCTCATTAACTTCGGGAGGGCCTCTCCGAACAAGGACTTTCCAGCAACTTTGTCCACCTCACTTTAATCTTTAACCCCACTTCCGGGAAGTTAAATGGAGCCAACTTTCGCGACACGTAAGACTTCATTTGACCTCTTTTTTTTTCTCTCTCTCTCTCATTTCTCAATCCTAGAAATTGCCTCTTGCTTCCCTACCATCCTGGAACACTTCTCGAAATAAAAAATAGGGTCAAATAAAACCAGCATAGAAACATCCTCATATAATCTATTACATATTTACATACTCTATGTATAAAAATACTTTCTGGAAATTTGTCATATATATATATATATATAGAAACATAAAATGATTTGTTAATTATATTTGGTCATCAGAGGAGTGTATACCTTATTAGTCCTTGTACGTAAATCAAAGAAAACGGAGATGGCAAATTTGCACCCCACCTCTTCACGACTCTTTGTTTATTATATACATAAAATAATTGTTATACTTTGGTATGAGATATACTTGTGGCAGGAGCTACAACAGTAGGCAGCTACGGTTCCTAAGCTCTGGGGAGGTATAACCTACACTTATTATTGTCTTTCTCGGGCAGGGGAGACATACCTGTGACCTAGAGGAGGAGGAGGAGGAGCAGGGGGGAGGGGTGCTTTGTGGACGGGGGAGGGTGAGTCTTCGGGTGTTGGTGAGAAGGGAGGAGGAGGAGGAGGTCGTCCCTCCCCCCTGAGTCTGGGGTAATAGGAGGACGGGTGGGACCAAGGAAGGAGACAGGACTTGGGAATTGACCAGAAAATTAAAATCTGTCATTCCTGTTTACTGACTGACACAGGAGGTAGAAGGAGCACCACTGATGGGATCCTGGCTGACAGTCTTGGCTGACTAGCCACCTCTTCCCTTCCTGACGTCTACAGCGTCAGCTGAGGGTGTGGCTGGCTGGCTGACTAGTGGCTGACGCCGCAGAGCATCAGGAAGGGGAGCAGCTCCTGCTAAATACAAAAACAACGTCTAACACACAGGACATTTTGGGTGGGGAGAGGGTAGACTGTGGCATCATTGGTGATGGGGCGAGTCCAGTGAAGATGGGTGAAGGACCGGGGAGAACTTGTTGTTGGCAGTGGCGAGATGGGGGAGGGTGGTTCCTGGGGCAGTGGGGAGGAGACGACTTTCCCTTCTCTCTGAGGGGAAGGTTCAGCGAAGGGGAGGGGGGGTAAACAGTGGTCCTTTTGAACAATTACTTCACATCAGCATTAGTTAATGTCACCGAGAGTCGCAAGTAATTATTTCCGTATTGGCGAAGATAAGTCAAGAGGTAGTGATGACAGGGACTCGACACGAGGTCATAGAGGGGTCGGGTAGATATGAGTGAGGAAGAGGGAGAGGAGGAGGAGGAAGAGGTGAAGGAAGAGAAGGGTTCAGGGAAAGGGGCCAGTGAGGAGCGAGTGAGGGTCACGTCAAGTCAAGTCAGGTAAGGAAACATTGTGCTTGCTTAGACCTGGATGTGGACGAGAAGAAACAAAAGCTGGAGAACGAAGAAGACCAGATCGGAAGCGGCCTGTTGGAGGGACAGACGGGGCCCTCTCTGGGTAACAGACGGCTCTGAGAGGATATCAGAAGGCCCCTTCTAGAGCAGCAGACGGCCCTCTGGGAGTAACAGACAGCCCACTCGGAGAAAAGAGAGATGGAACAGAGGCACTGGGAGGGAGATGGCTGGGTAAGGATGTGTTGGAGAGAGAGGGAGAAAGGAAGGGAGGAAGGAAGAGGAGACGACTGTTGGTGACTGACCCACAAAAAGTGTGAGATTAGCCTGCGCGCGAGCGCGTACTCACACACACACACACACTCACACACACACACGCACACACACACACACACATACCCCCCCTGCGGCACACCTGCCTACATCATCGGGATTTGACTACGTCACACAAAACAGTGAACAACCATCCCGCGGGAACATAAAACAGTCAACAACGACCTAAGTCAAGCAGGTCTCTAGAACACTTAAGTTAGAAGGTGTTGGGGAGCCGCATTGTACAAAGGTAAACACACAGAAAACGGGGCCACTTGATTTCCAACTACGACTTCTTTATTTTCTTTTCTTTCTTTTCGTCAGTTGTGTTATTTATGTAGTCTCGTGGTGGTTCTTTCTGGGGGGCTGGGACGTTCAGTATCCCACCGGTGGGATCATAAGGTCTCACTCATCCCAAGAGAAACAATAAAACGAGCCTGTGCTCATATTACGAGGATGAATCAGTGACCTGAGGTGACATCACGCCATAGTCACTTGTTTTCTTTGCGAGACACGGAAAAGTTCGTCTCCCTTAAAGTTCCGGCAAGAGAAAGTTCGTGAACTTACATCTTGAACTTTTTTTTTTGGAGGGTTCAACACTCTCCAAGGCGTGAGTTTACCACACTCGAAAAGTTTGAGTTTACGACACACCGAAGATTTTTTTGTATTTAAGCGAACTTCAAACCAGTTTTACGTAAATCTACAACTTGTTCATGTTTTCTTAGCTGCCTGGAAAAAACACAAATGGCTTGATCGATCACTCCGTCATCGACTTCGTAACCACATGACACGAAGAACGTGCCAAAGGCTATTGTTAGGCACGGAGCTGAGATATTGTTACCGGTGACCGCGTGTTTGGGTATTGTTAAGCACGGCACTATTGTTACTGCTGGTGGTGCGTGGAAACTCGGGTGTCGTGTCATAAGCTTGGCACTTGGCTCGGTAAGTCATCGTGACCTCACGTAAGGACCTGCTGAGGAGGATCACCCTGGATGGCGTCCAGTGCACACGGCGGCCTGGAACCCAAGGGACGACATCTGAATGCTGACTTGGAATGCTGCTGGCTCTGGAGCTAGCCCTCTTTCTCCTAGCCCTGGCACTGTCTCTGGAACCAACCATCCCTCATAGCCTGGCACTGTCTTTGGAACCAGCCATCCCTCGTAGCTCTGGTAGTCTCTGGAACCAGCCATCCCTCCTAGCCCTTGCACTGTCTCTGGAACCAGCCATCCCGCCTAGTCCTGGCACTGTCTCTGAAACCAGCCATTCCTCCTAGCCCTGGCACTGTCTCTGGAACCAGCCATCCCTCCTAGCCCTGGCACTGTCTCTGGAACCAGCCATCCCTCCTAGCCCTAGCAATGTCTCTGGAACCAGCCATTCCTCCCAGCTCTGGAACTGTCTCTGGAACCAGCCATTCCTCCTAGCCTTGCCAATGTGTAAAGAACGAGCCCTCTCTCCTAGCCCTGGCACTGTCTCTAGACCCAGCCATTCCTCCCAGCCCTGGCACTACCTCTCGAACCAGCCATCCCTCCTAGCCCTGGCACTGTCTCTGGAACCAGCCTTCCATCCTAGCCCTGGCACTGTCTCTGGAACTAACCATTCCTCCTAGCCTTGGCACTAGCACTAACAATAGCACTATCCCTACCACCTTGGGTTGGCACAGAGGTTTGGCCTCAAGCTATAGAACCCGAGCCACCCGGCCTCCAACGCCCCAAGTCGTCTGTGGAGTTCGGGAGAGAGCAGGAGACATCGAACTAAGAGGTCGTCTCTCGACCATCTCCGTTGAGGCCCAACACCACTGAAGCAGCAGTCTTTGTCCAAACTTCCTGAAGGAAGTGTTTGTATTTGTGCTATATTTTTTCGTAATATTTTTTCCCCTTTCTCAGTCCATTTTAAGAACTTAAAAAGGGCATGAAAGTAAATAACATAACTTTATATTTTCGTATCTTTTATTCTAGTAGTGACTAGAATCTGCGTTTCATCCTTTATGTTTGCAAATATCAAAAGTCTATAACGGAAGTGGGGTTTAGCTTCGGCCCAGCGAACTAACGAAGCTAATCCAGTCTCTCCGCTGATTAAACCTTGAGGTAAACAATGCATTCACAGCGAGAGGGGTCATTTCATCAACGCTAATAAAAGAATTAAGAATGAACGTAATGATCTTCAACCAGGCCTCAGAGCGTGTTCGTGCCATTGGCAGTGAACCTCCACAGCGTTCATGGTCATGGAAGCCACTGTTGCACCATTGAATGGTTGGCGTTATATGGCAGACGAGACCACGTGACGCCATCCTCTCCTCGCCATATACTTGGCCTGGCGTCCACTCTTGGCCACAGAAGACGCAGGTATTCTCCAGCGGACGTGGAGTGTTGCCCTCTGCTTTGCCATAACTGTCTCCATCTTTGATTAGCTAGGAATGTTGGACACCTTTACGATCCTCCAGCAGGTTACTCTGGTCATGGACCATCAGTACTCCTGTTTAGCTGTCCTTCCCATATACCCCTACGTACGGTTACTGTCCTATAGATAGCCTCATTACATACCGGTAGTCCCATATGCTATCCAGAGCACGAAGTAGATAGCCCTGTACACGGGCGTGAGGGGAAGGCCCTCTGGGAACCCTGCTGCTCTCTCGTCGTGGCCCAGTATCCGGGGGGCGGCGCCCCTAAGGTCCTATATCACCCCACCGTCAGCTCTGTCCTCAAGCAGTAGGATAGATACCCCAGTGCCAGCAACAGATTCTCAAGTCGTCAGCAGGCACCTACTGCCGTCATGTGACCCCGCAGTGCCGCTATGTTGCTCTCAGCGCCGTCGCTTGGTTTTCAGTGCCGCCGTGCAGTGCCCTCAGTCGCCTGTGACCGGTGATCTGGTTCCTTCAGTCGTCAGCTGTGTTGATAAACCGGTTCTCACATAACATATAAAGTAAATCACATTATTATTATTTTTCTTTGTATTTCGGTGTTTCAGAATACAGCGTGGTTGTACCGGCGTAGTTCTCATGCTACAGTGTGAATATCGTTCAGGCTTTTGACCTCTCTGTTATATAACAAACGCTCGCGTTAACGGGAGGCTGGACGCTAACGGTGAGGAGTTATCTGTGTGTTTCAGAGGGGCTGGTCCACTCGCCGCTCTCCCCTTCGCGCTACGGGGAGCCTCCGACAGAAAATCGTGTTTCTCTTTCTTGACGAAAAAAAAATTGAATGAAATGAAATAAATCTCTGTCAAACAATTGTTGAGACCTAGCACCTTGAACTCCGACCTCTTTTTACAAAACTAGCCTCTCTCGCAGTTAACGAGAAGCTGAAACGAGCAATTACGAGATCCTCAGGACTCGACCGTAGGACGAGTGGCTCGCTCGTAAGAGCCGAGACATTGTCGGGGAGCAGGGAGGTGGTGGTGATGAGGCCTGAGCCTCAACCAGCACTCGCCAGCGCCCCGTGTTGGGGAGACGCCAGCGCCCCGTGTTGAAGAGACGCCAGCGCCCCGTGTTGGGGAGACGATCCCACACCGTGAGGGAGGGACGGCAGGGTAGGGAGGAAGTGTGAGGGTGAGGGAGAGGAGACAGATAACAAGGGGAACGACAAGCACAGAACAGCAAAAATAACAGCTGATACGATCCCTTCTTGGCGGCACTCACACAGGAGAAGGGCATCATATTGATAACACCAACACCACCGCCTTTTGACTAGGTATAACTCTACAGGGGAGAGAAGAGGGGGGAAAAATAAATCTTTGGTAGCCTTCTTGACCAGCATGAAGAACCGACTCCGAGGTAGACTATCGGTAAAAGGGGAAAAAAAAATAAAACGAACGCGGTCCACGGAACGAATGTTGGTCACACACGGGGAACCTGATGACCGCACGCGGCAGAACCCAGGAAAAAGGTCCCCTTTCAGTCGACAGGCCCAATGCTGGAACTCCCTCCAGCGGCAACTACCGTTCTCTTGTGTTTCTCGTTGTGTTGCGAGGGGAGGCTAGCTAGCTAGCTCGCTAGCTAGCTCTTTCTCTCTCCCTCGCTCTCTCTCTCTCTCGCCCCATGTGTGATTCAACTCGAGGGAGTTCCTACACAACTCAGGGAGCTTAGCATGCCTCAGGAGGGTGAGAGGGAGGAGGTAGGTACATGTAAGAAAGGGGGGTGGGATGACACCTTAAAAAAGAAGGGGGAAGGGGGATGTGGCATACTCAGAATGGGTGAGGAGGGGCAGCTTACTTACGTGGGAGAATAACACCTGAATGAGGAGAAGGAGGAGGTACTGGGGAGTGTGACAGCTAAATGGTTGCATTTGGCACATTTCAAATGAGGATTTGACAAGCCATGAAAGAATAAGAAACTAGGAGTGACATCCTCGAAGGGAACTGTCAGTCACACCTTTGAAAGGGGATATGACAGGGAACGGTTAACTGTAGTCCCCTTAAAGTGGACGAAGCAGATCACCTTAAATGGTAAAGGGAAAAGGGCACTGTAATTGGCCACACACATCAGAAGGCAATGTGATCCACCTCGGGTGCAGGCTTGGCCCCCCCTGAGAATTCTGGGGTAAGACAAAAAGAGGAAAGGTACGGGAAAATAATGATATAAAAATCTGGACATCGGAAAAAAAAAGGTATATTTAGAAAATATTTACAAGGACATAATACAGAAGGAGTGGTAGGCGGACGTGCGTACCTTAAATAGAACGGAAGCTTTAAATGACTTTGATAAAGGGTCACCGCAAACAGGTGTAGGAACTCTTTAAAACAGAGGACGCAATAAAACGATGCAGTAAAGGAGCCTTAAAAATTTAAGGTATCGGGTGTACTTAAAAGGTAGGAAGGGGGCAAGGAGGATAGCGAGACACGGAGAAAAAAAAAGGGGGTGGTTAGGCAAGCAGGCAGACATTGGGGCACTAGAGGGACAAAGAAATTTAAGGATGTATGGCATACCAGAAGGAGCGAAGCGCTCCCCTCCGG
>JAUUDW010621007.1:0-10344 GCA_032361385.1 Panulirus guttatus
GTGGGGGGCGGACGGGTGTGGGGGGGGGGGCGGTGAGTGCTGGCAAGGGAGAGGAGGAAAGGGGGGATGGGGGGTCCCCATTAGGCCCAGGGACGCCGGGCCCGTAGTTCCTGGAACTGTTTCCAGTCACTAACAAAACGTGGAAGCGATAACTGGATTTGGACGGTTTTTGTCGGATGGTTTTTGAATAGGAAAATGGGAAGAAGGTGTTTAGTTTGTCCACATTGCTCATGCGAGGTGGCTTGTGAGAACGGTGTGTGTGTGTGTGTGTCGTGAAGTCCGTCAGCCAGACACATTCATCTCCTGACGTGGTCATTGACTTGTCCCGGGTAACGCCTCTCTTGCCCCTCTCCTTCCTCTCTCTCTCTCTCCTCCCACTTCGCTCTCTCCTTGGTCCTCTGCACCGGCTGTTTTCATCCATTCCATATCCCTTGTCCCTGCGTAGAACCCTGACGTGTGTCCCTCTTTGCCAAGCACGTCTCTCGTCTCGCCAGGACGACATCCACGTGTCTCTCATTGTCTCCGCTTGTTCCTTCACCTCACATCCTGGACGTTCAGGTGAAGCAGCCGTCCTCCGCTGGTCATGACGTGATGGACGTCTGCTGCTCACTGACCACGTCGTTCAAGGTGTCCTGTCGGACATGGAGACTCTCACGCTTCGTTATAATTTTCCTGGGGAGTGGTGGTAGCTTATACCTGCCGTCCGTGAGTCTCCCGTGTCTCAGCCTCCGCTCCTCTGCCTCCAGAAATTTTTACTCAGGCACTTGAGGCGCGGTTCCTCGTCTAGTCTGACCTCTTGCCATTAGTTCGAGTCTCTTTGTGAGTGCCTTCATCACCCGCTCTTGTTAGCATTCCTCTCCGTTTTTCACGCCCTCAGTATCTAATAGCTCTCGTGTCCACTGACGCCTGAGAACACGATTGTCTTTGTACACCAGCAATCTTGTCACCCACTTCATCCACCTTTTTTGCAGTTCTTCTCGATCTACCTAGCTGACCTGGATTTCCTTGCCATCTTATAAACATGAGTGAACAACCGTGGAAACACAACATACTTAGTTTTGCCCCAACCTCTTAAAAGCAAGGTTCCTGCCGGTGTTAGCATGGGCACCACCGTCCTGAGTAAAGTTTCTGCTGGAGGTGTTACAATGAACAGGGACGTCCTGGGGAGAGTTCCTCCTGGAGATATTATCCCAGACGGGGACATCCTAGGGAAGGTCACAGCTGGAGGTGATACCTTGGGCAGGGACGTCCTAGGGAAGGTTCCTGCTGGAGGCTTCACTCCACCTGCTCATGCCAGGGACAAGATGTTTACACCAAACTGCTGGTTTTTACTGGGATGATTATAGTAATCAAGTTTATAGATAATGCAGGTGTTAATACTATATAATTGTATATTATTTTTTGTTTATTTATTAACTTTGTCTGCTGCTGGAGGAAGAGGCCCGGTGTGGCGCTAACTATGGCCTTTGAGGCGAGGGACTCCCAGGAAGAGGGGAATGATAGTGAACATGGACGGGACGGCAACTTTCACCATCAATCGGCGGCCGTTTAAAATTAGGCTTCCACAGACCTGTAATTAGGGTGAATTATTGTAAAAACATGGCGGACGCAGCCCTGGGCCTCAGCTGTTGGCAGCCTTGGGGAGCGGGAAGCCGAGGCCGACGTGCTGAAGAGCTCGGAGGAGGCCTCTGCTGGGCTGGGGTCAGAGTAAGAGGCCACACCTCCAAGTCAGGACTTGAGTCAACGGGCCGTGTCAGGTCACAGACTAAAGTCATGTATTAGGAATAATGATAATGATGATAATGATAATAATAATAATAACAATAATATTAATAATGATAATTTTTAATAATGATAATAATAAAGATAATAATAATAGTAATAATAATGATAATGATAATGATAATAATAATGAAAATAATATTGAAACACTGGGAACATACATAGGAATGGCGTAGGTATTAGCGGAAACAGGAAGAAGGAGATTAAGTGCTTGCAGTGTTAAGGATATAGCAGGTGATTGACGAGGATAACAAGAATCACAAAACTAAGGCGAGGAGACACTAAGGATAGCGGGGCGTTAGCACATGCAGGTATCATCCAAGTGCCTGGTATAGAAACTATGACTGGAGGCCACTTGGGGGTCAGTCATTGGTTGGCATGGGGCATCCTGCCGTACATAGTAGTCACTGATGCCAGTCACGCGCGCGCGCGTGTGTGTACCATAGGGAACGAATTCATTATTCATTAACCCGCTGAATGAGGTCAGGAACCATATGCCATCGGGATGACATCTTCCGGACAGTACGCGAGATAACATCCCTGGCGGAAGATGAATGAGTGGGTCTCGCCCGGGTCGTGTCTCGAATGCCGAGCCAGCACGAGATCCGATTGCAGATTACCTGGTTGATCTCTGTGCCCTTCCTGTCTATGTGCCAACTTCAGTTTTGCCCTCGAGGGCCAGTCTCCTGGGCCGAGCCATTACCGCGCCACTGTACGCAAAAGATATACCAGCCAGGCGCGGTAAACCACCAATTTATACCCTCGTGGTCGTTACCGTAATTTCGAGGAACCGATCACATGTCAACCAGTCCTGATGTAAAAACAGGTCCATTACTGGTCTATAACTGTATAGCTGTACCTGCCTTTTTTTTTTTGACCGGGGTCCGGAGGGGGTCCGGGTGAACTGCCGTAGCTTTTTCCACCATCGTCATGGTCAAGGTCGCTGGTAAAAAAACCATAGTTAAGCCCGACTCGGAGACGCCGGTGGTCGCGCGAGCCTCTCTCCCTCAGGCCCTGTCTAACCTCTCTATCTACCTAAGGCTCCTCCTTCAGCCAGGCGTATGTAAGGACATGATCTGGCCCCAATGTATTTCCTTGTCAGATTTTTCATACTATTTTTTGTTCTACTTCCTTATGTTTAATAGTATTTCATTTTTCGATGCTGTAATGCAACGTATATTTAGGTAATGCTATTTCTTTACGGCCTGTGAGTCTGTGTTTGTTGTGTTCTTCCTCATATAACGATATATTTATCCCGGTTGGCAGGAAGTCTTGAAAATTCTGTCTTACTGATTTATATAATAAATGTATAGTAAGTGTTACCGTAAGGTTTAGTTGTGTGCATATGTCATGGTCAATGGGTGTTATCTTCCGTCGGTACTGGTGGCTACAGACCAGTGGTCTTCACCCAGCGGGAAGATCATGGTGTTATGTGATAATTCCTGCTGTATGTCCGGTCTGCAGGACTCTCTGAGGACGTGGATACAAGGGGCAGGCCTGGCCTGGCCTGTGCCCGCCAGCTGGGTGTGCGGATACACACCCCACCTTCCTTCATGCCAGAATTAGTCAGTTCTTTTACTTCAATATCGCACGTGGCATTATTGTTTGATAACGATATTTGATTCAAGATTATGCGGGTAAGTTATGCACTGACGTCATCTTGGTGAAGACTCTCTCTGTTTTGTTTGAGGCGCGTTGCTCGCGCGCTTGTCATGCCCGGCTCACGTCATAGCACGCGGCCTGGAGACTAAATTGATTCGACTACAACTCTCGTGGCCTTGGCCGAGAACTTCACTTTGAATAAACACGATCACGTCACTTAAAGATGAGTAAAGGCATTTGCCATTTGTTTGCACGATTAGGAATTGTTCGTTTTGCCTAGTCTTTACGCATAGATGGGGACAGAGAAGGATTTTACTTGTACTGAACCAACTTTGGGACGATTTGAGATGACTATTGACTACTGTGGGTCTGACAGCGGTCCTTTGTGACCTCTGTAACCCAGTTTGTGCTACCGCCCCGCTCACAGGAGGAGTATGGTCGCCACAGTGTACGAGTCGCTCTTACCAGCACGGTTAGAAAAAGGAAAACCAAATGCATAGACGACTGCGTTGCAGTCATCGAGTAATGTTATGAAATATTACATCAACTTACACAACTTATTCATGACATTGTTAGCATTACAACGCTGCCATGGGTGTACTACCAAACTGGAATTGTGACATCGGAAATTATTATGATTTCTGAGAGTCCTAAGATGTTAATCGACCAACTTGATGGAACTGAATTATCTGCATAAACTAAGACGACATGGTTTCAGGGAGTTAAGACCCCACGTGATGCACAGATTTTGCAAAATCCTTCGGTAAATGTAAGATGCAAAACGCGTAAGATTTGGGAATAACCTGAAAAACTGGAAGATCCCTATTCGCCTTTTTAACCAACAGCTCACAACACGTTCCTGTAAATCAGGTTATTTCCGGACCCTTACTAGTAAAAAGTTTCATTTCCTTAAGGAAGTGTGTATACTGGCACACCCTTTCTGTTGGACTTTCTCATAACTGACATTGACGCAAAGCAGATCAAATTAGAATGAGCGAGAAATAACGTTAACAGAAAGAGCGAGGAACTGGAGAGAAACATAAACGAAGTCTTCCGCTGGGCCGCCGGAAAACATTCTTCTCAGTTGTGGGAAGGTCCATGTCTCCCAGCAGGGAGGGGGTGGGTAGTGAAATAGGAAGCGCTACAATATACAGTCAGATACAGACCCCATCATATCACAATTGAGCATTATGAAGGACCCTGGAATAATAATGATGTCTGACGACCTTCCCTTCAGCGAGCACAACAGAACAACAGTTGCCCCCTAAAGTTACTGTTGTGGGTTAGGGTCTTACTGACCTTCGATACTAGAGAGGTAGAAAAAGAAAGTGATAAAGCTTTGCAAGGTATTAATGCTCCCACGAAATTACAGAACTGGAAAGTGCAAATATCGCTCACGACACACACCGACAATGTAATGAGTGAAGTCACTTAGGCTATACAGAGAATCCCTGGATCGCCGACGGGAGAGATATATCATGACTTACACTTCGAGAATCCTGGAAGGCATGGTTCTCAACCTGTGGCTCCTCGGTAGTAGGACAGGAGAGCGTTAGACCCCGTAAAATGTTAGCCCAGAAATCAGAAGCTGCTGTCTATGCTTTGGAGGTCAGGAGTCAAGAGGTGGGACGGTGACATTCACCATGGGTACAGGGAGCCTCATGCCGAAGGTATAGGTGTTTTGCAGACACGTTGCCTTTGCTGTTGGTGGGAAGCCTCGCCTTTATGTACGTGACTATCCATATTTCGAAGACGCTGATGTAAGCTCGTCATCCTTGATCGCTGAGGTCACGGCGTGGAATTCGGACGACGCACTGGTACGTACCAGGTGGTCCTGGTGGGTGAGGAAGGCGGTGATGGTGTTCATTAGACTCGGAGGAGAAGTGTCCTCTTGGGGTCGATGTCTTCAGGTGAACATCAAGGTGTAGCCGGAATATCATTATCAGGCATCATTATCATTACAGGTTTTGATCACCTCTAGTTTGTTGAGCCTTGTCTGCTTATGTATCGCGTGTGGAGGTTTGATTCTGGCGTCTGCCTGATGATGATGTGCACATATGCCTGTTCCTACCAGACAGCCAGCTTCCGTACGGTACTGTACGTGTGACGTTGTTTCCCTGTATTGAGGAAGACAGCGTGGCTTTCCATGATATGGCAAATTTTTTTAAACCATCCTTTCATCATTGGAGACGTACAGAAAGGCAACCTTGAACCGTGATGATAGGTGTTTATGTTGGTATGTGAGAGTGATGATGTGTGAAGTCCGATGGGCCAGAGGCAAAGCGTGATAATGCTTCTTTATACAAGAGATCTTTGTTATGCATGTTACATGTTATGTGTGCCTCGGAGGCGAAGGGGCATGAGTTCTGAAGGTGTTGGAGGTAAGTATATTCGGCAGCGTGCGAAGGCTGGTTCTTTGCGCTTTGGGCCAATAAACTGACGGGGGTCATTCAGACCTTCGACGTAGCCCAGTGAATATCAATCCAAAGATCTTGAGCGCTCTCTTCCGGTGCTCAAGATAATTCCATGACCATACACACACACACACTCCCTACGCTTATAGTCCATCTTGTAACGAGAGACACAGATAGTAGTGTCGAGGAGTCAAGACATTCACAGTAGGAGGCTCGGCAGTGTCTCTGTGTGATCTTTGCTTCCAATATTCTCATCATGAGAGACAGGTTTTGCTTGTTTATAGACTCATCATTGTTGTGGGAGAAAGTGGACGGCGGTCATTGGGTAAGACTAGGCTTTGATCAGACCCATTTTCTACGACTGTACAAGAAGTAGCCTGAACGCTTATCGTGTCTCCTCTTTCGCCATTAACGAAGTTATTACGTTACCACTTCCAGCCTCTGTCCTAGCTACCCATAATTCCTAGTGTTAGCCTTGCCCTCCCGGGACAAATTTCAATTGTCAGAGGGTACATTTTTCCTCGCATCTGTTGTAGAAGGTCAGCAGTTGCCGTGGGATGATGCTGCTGCTCCTCCCGCTGTGTCACCCGGCGAAGTTCCTCATCTGTCGACCACTAATGAATGATTCACGGTATCCCCGCTGACTTTCTATAGTCGTCCCTAGATGGAAGTTGTCTCCACTCTGGTGCTCCGTCCCCACGGCTCCCCAGGGGTCGTGCCTCATCCATCATTTTCAGTGTTTTCAACGCTGCCATCACTCGTAAAACAGGCTTGCACCATGCAGGTTGATTGACAGCCCCCGGCGTGGAAGGTCGTAATCCTGACGTAGTAGGAAAGCCTTTGTGAAGAGGTAAAATAGCAGCCGTCATGTCTAGAGCTTGCGTCCGGACTCTTACGTGTTCGTATTGTCGACTCCTCTGAGGTTTATCTTTCCGGCCGTCGCTCGGTGACGTGGGAGTACGTGGGAAGGCAAGATTACAGGAGACCTTCCCTCCCTACCTCCCTCCCTCCCTCTCCCTCCCTCCCAGGCTTCTCATGTACACACAACACATAAAACTATCTACACACCAGTGAACGATAGGTCTCAGAATGATCACCCGTTAAGTGTTGAAGATGTTGGTATACTCTCAGATTTCTTCGTTCTCGCGTCATTATTGTCACTCTGGAAGTGTAAAGATCGTCTTTGTGTTGCGTGTGCACCACTCATTAACCCCCCAGGGGCACGACGGTACGTACGGCCCCCGAGTACAACGGTGGTATCACCCTTGATTACGAGGGTGCAATGCCTGGTCACGTGAGTACGACCCCAAGGCACGAGAGAACGACCCCCAGGCACGAGTTTACGACCGTTGAGCGAACCGATTCGACTTTTATAGGTATGTTGGCGTGACCTTTGACCTAACTTTTTATGGGTCGGGCAGTTTGCTCTCCTGAAGATGAGGTCTCGTATTTTCCTAGTGTTCATTTGCATATTATTTAATTCATCCACTGACGCACGTTCTTTCTGGGAAAGATGAGACAGTATTGTCTGTTGTCTCTACTTGTAACTGATCTGCTGTGCTTGGCCTTGAAGCCTTCCTGGATTTTGAGATACGAATTTATTTCCAAGTTACCAAAGATATTCTTGTACATCAACCCACGATGATTCGTTCGTGTGGCGCTCTACTTTCCTCTGTTTCTATACTTTCCTGTGGGGGCTATACTTTCGTACATATTTGTTTGGTGCTTCTACCTATGTATGGTGTTGTACTTTCGTGAGGTCCAATACTTTTGTGTAGTATCGTACTTTCCTACGATCCTATACTTTCGTGTCGTCCCCTACTTTAATACGGGCCTATACTTTCGTGTGGTCCTCTGCTTTCGTGTGGTGCCGTAGTTCAGCTGACCTTTTACGACACACGGTGTCTGGTAGCGTTGATGAGAGAGTGGCACCAGTAGTGGATGCTAGGAAGAAGGTGTTTTGACGTCGTGACTTATCATCTTAACACTCGAGGTGCTGGTCAGACTCGGAGGTCCTTCTGGATGCCTCACCTTCACGCACTCTCACATTAAGCCACGGCGTCCGGGAGGTTGACAGAGTCACAGCTCCTCTCCAGAACTTACCCATGGTAATGGTGGGCCGGTAGTGCTGGTGTACTGTCAACGCCGGGCGCCACCGGAGGGAACAAGAGACCTGCCGTGGTGTGGCACCGCCCATCCATCGACGTCCCCTTTGCTCCTGGACTCTCCTGCCGGGGAGAACCTCCAGATGTGAACAACGCTTGTACCACGAAGTGCAAGGGCGTGGTTGGTTATGATGAATCTGGTCGGTGTGCATGTTGAGGACTTGTGTTCTCACGTGTGAGAGGTGAAGCCTGGCCGCTGCACGTTTCCTACCACATCTCCCACGTTCGCTGTTGCCGTGACCAGGTTGCATCTGGAAGGTGGGGCCAATTGTGATGTCTGTTTCTTTCCCCTCTGCCGCTCCCCTGTAGAACTCTCTCGTCTTCCTTAACAGCTCATAACCTAACCCTTCTCACAAGGAAGCTTGAATACCTCCATTACGTTATTATTTTCATGTTTTTTTCTTCTCGTTTTTTTCCCTCCTCCTGTGTTCCAGTCAAGGCTTAGCCTCGACGACGGCTCGTATCCGTGACTGGTACTTCTTTTTGTTACGTTGACGTCGTTCTTTTCCTAATTCAATGTAATTATTTATCAGTGCTGTTTGGTAGATGTCGGATTTCCTCGTTAGAAGTATTGGATAGTTTGGACGACGGGCAGAGCGATGGAAATCATCGCCAGATGTTAGTGTGTGAACTTTCAGATGAATGAAGTGACATTTCTCCTGAAACTGCTGGAGGCATTTATGACGTACAGGTATCATTGTGAGCGCGCGTATGTATTATTAGTCTTGAAACTCGTTCGAATGCTGAAGGATAACCGGTTTCAGCCAGAGAGCCACAGATTGCAGCGTCGGAGTCGGGAGTTGTGAAGTGGACGGATTTTGCAGTGCCCTCCGGGGCACCTCGCCCCTTCTCAGGATAATCAGGTTCCTGTGGATAGTGATTATGTATCGGTAGTCAGCAGGTGGAGGGAAGTGTGGGGCTGTGTAGGAATATTCGAGGCGGGGTATACCAGAGGCTTAAGGTGGGTGATTGGCAGGTGATGTGATAGGTTAGTTGCGTCGTCTGATTGATATGTATGTGTGTGTGTGTCTGTCCAGGTGTTGGGTCAGCGGACGTGGCGAACGAACCAGGTTACGACATAGTTTATGACCTCTTGTGGTTATGCTGTGGAGTTAGGTCGTACCGTGATGTAGCGGCCGGCGTTTGGGTACCACACGCGACATGAGGTGGTGAGCTCAGGTCGTCACCGGCATTCGCTTCTGACGACACCCTGGTGTGTGGGGGGCAGCGGCTGTCGTCGTGTCGTCTCCCGGAAGTTAAGCGACAGCGGGAACCCCGCTGCGGCCGACCTGCTCACCCGGGTAACTGTGCTTGGGAGGGTGGGTGAAATATTAAGGTGGGTCACTTGGTTTTGTTGTTGCGGTGGGGGCGGCTGGCGGAAAAACACGCGTGGGTTCTTTGGCGCGCGTGTGACCACCGCCCTGCCTGGGCGCACGCCGGCACCGGCCCGGTCATCGCTGAGGTCAGGTTATCTGGTGGCCGGGAGAGGCCACACGTCAGGTCCCCCGTCCTACTCAGTTATTTATGTCCCTGTTCCACGGGATCCGAGCTTCCTTCCCGGCCTCCTCAACGCCGTCGGTCCACAGTGACCTGAAGCTGTAGTGCTAGTGTCACCGTTTGAATTACCTGGTGTGGCCTACCTGGGTGCTAGGTGCAGCCCAGCCTTGTGAGGGGAGGCGGGAGGCTCGTTCGTGCTAGGAAAGACGCCGCTCACAGCTTTCCTCCCCTCCTGGCCTCCCCCGCTATACCATTCACCCGCCCGTCACAACAACTCGTCATCCTAGATACCTAGATACTGTCTGGCTCCGACATTCCTCATATTGTATTGCTCGTGCTGGAGAGATCGTGAGATTCTCTCACAGCGCTGCAGGTGAGGTGGGATGTGGCAGGACGCTGGGGTTGAGAACACCCGGGTATTGGTTTGTTTCAAAGGTGGGTTGTGGTGATGCTGTAACCAGCCAGGTCCCCCCAGGACAGCCTTTCTCTCTCTCTCTCACTCATCACCTCACTGGGCATCTCTCCAGCCTTACTGAAGGAGGGAGACGCTGGCAGGCAGACACGGAGGACACCAGGAAATGAAACAGTACACACACACACACACGCGAATGTAAGTGCTTTGGAGTAACGTTATGTTGCGGAGGACTCTCTCCAGCGTGGTGCCAGCGTGTGGTGATGGTGGTGAAGCTGAGGCCTCACGGAGCGGCCCTGGAACGCTGTGGCGGACTGAAGGGCTTGGTGCAGCAGAGGGTGTCAGACAGGCTCGTCCAACAGAGGTGTTCATGACACTAATGCACGCCGTGTCATTTCCCTTCCCCTTTTATTCCTACAAAGTTAGTGTCATACATGACAGTAGTGTCTGTACCGAGTGACGTCTCCGGCCT
>JAUUDW010621008.1:0-11694 GCA_032361385.1 Panulirus guttatus
GTGTGTGTGGGTGTGTGTGGGTGTGTGTGTGTGTGTGTGTGTGTGTGTGTGTGTGTGTGTGTGTGTGTGTGTGTGTGAGCATCGTAGACATCAAGGTTTGTTAATTATGTTGGAATTTATGTCCTTTCGTAAGCTCTGGGTAGACTGTGTAAATATGCCGGTCACTAGCAGAGGCTGAAGATAGATATGTTCAGAGACCCTCTTGCTGTCAGATAAGACAGTCGACATTCCAGAGTGTTGCTATGGAGCAACCCCCAGGGTTGGACGAACAGCTGGGTTGAACTGTGGACCGACTGCTGCAACCAGGATTCGAACCTCGCGCCTGACCCTGGGCAGTCAGGAACACTAATCGATACACCAAGTTGGTACAACACAAGATATTTTCCAGGTGAGGCCTTGATATACCTTATGCATCTTACTGATCGTGGTAAATGCAATAACTGAATAAAGAACACGAGCTCGTTTGAGTCTTTGTTCGCATGAGCCACGGTGGCAATTTCCTGTTACTTGAGATAATATGCAAATTAAAAAAAAAGGCCGGTGTGGCTTACATTTTGATCCCGCTGGTGAATCTTTAATATTTGTTTTAAATGTTGCTGAGCATTTTCAATGCGTTTAAAAGCACAAGCATGTTTTGAGTCCGTAGCGTCAGTTCTGGCCCTTGGAAAAGGCAGTTGGCCTTAACGTGAGAAGCATGAAGTTAGTATGAAGGGTAGGGGAACTGGTCGGTCCATTTTCAACAATGGGTAAAGCTAGAATGCCCTCGACCAAAGAGCTCATTCACATCGGGTATTGTTAGGGAGCTGCAAAATGAAGTTTTGGGAAGGTCCAGTAGTAATCGCCTTATCTGTCCATCTCTCCACGATATAGTTCCCCCCACCCCCCAGGATGACTGCAAAGCTTGCTGTCCATTTTTTATACAAATTTCGTATGAAGATATTCTGCAGCGGGGGAAAAAAAAAACGTAACGAGCGCTATTGATTTCGGGGCGAGAAGATCAAAGGTCGAAAGGACTGCTGCGCTTTTGAGTTGATTTTGGAGACTACGTGTCCGGGAAATGATCAGGTCTGTTAATTGACTTTACTGCCTGTCTCTCCTTCTACCTGTCCTTCCGTCCGTCCACAGTTTGGTTTCTGCAGGATGACTGCAAAATCCATGATTATGTTTTATTATATGAAGATGCTTTTGAGATAAAACAAATAGAGCTATTGATTTGGTGGTTAAAAGTCGTAAGTCAAAGTCTCTCGTGAACTTCAAACTGATTTTGAAAATGACTTGGTTTCCGCTCACTAATTCGCGTTCGACCAAATGCATTTCATTGGCACTGTAGGTCTGTATCACAGATATCATTAAGACTTGGCATGGCATGTGTGTTTCCCCTTGGGATGTAAGAGGTCTTTACTGACTCTGACGTCAAAATGGACAGGTGACAAGTTTACAGCCACATGATTATCTTAGAATCCACAGAACAGGTTTACTTTTACATATGAATAGATCTTTCCCTCACAATGCATCAAATTGTATTAGAAGATTCATCATAGATTTCTAGGTTAAGGATACCAGATGATAAAAGACAATATTATTACATTGTCCTACTATCACATCTCATGAATCGAATTTCTGTACTTTTTCTTAATTTTCGAGAATCACGTTTTCGTTTTGCATTAAGGGGTCCCTAGTCATGGCTATCCATCACTGAAAATTCTAATTTTCATTATCCCACTTTGGCAAACTTGAATCCAGCATCAATTATCAGTCGTTACTTTAAAGACACTTCTTTAGACTTGATAGTATGAGGTTCAGGTAAGGACAGAATAAGGTTCAAGAAGAGGAGAAAAGAATTCAAAATTTCTCTCCATGAATATCCTGGATTAATCTGAAAACCATCTAGATCCTGGAGCCTACCCATGTTTCCCACAACATTCTCCTGCCTCCCTCCTCCTCCTCCTCCTCCAGCCACCTAACACGGCGTTAGTGTTTGACTCGCCTCACCCTCCTCAAAACCCAGCAGTGCAATATGATAACGTCGATCTGTACTCGCCTCTTCTGTGAACCCTTTTATGCAGCACTGCACGAATTACCTGCATCTTCTCTCTCATCCCTTCGCATCCCATACGTGCATAATTGCAACAAATTCTGCCTCTCGTCTCCTCAGCAGTCCATTAATGCATCACTGTATCAGTGTCAGCCTGTCTTCGCCTCCTCCAACGTCCTGTTAGTATATTACAGCAACATCGTCTAGATCCCATTCTCTTCCTCAGAAGCCTCTTACTGCGGCATTGACGATACGATCCAACTCCCTGCCTCGCCTCCGATACCCGCCCGCTGTGTAGATGCTCACTTGACTAACGGTTTGGATGGTCGAAAAGTTCACGAACTTATCAATAATGCAGAGGGGCGCCCTTCTCTTTGATGGATGGCTCAATGGCCTCGCAGGATGGCGTCTTCCGAGGGCGCCGCCTCAAAGTACTCCCGAGGTATAGCCTATTAGCATTCTTTCCAACGGGCTAATGTACTTAGGAGATTCATAACGACGAGTCACGAATTTTTTCGCCTCGTTATTGATATAGATAATGAGCTTGTTTTCCGGGGGAAGCGGGTGTAGGGGAGTTGATTATATCTACCACGATAATAATGATAAATCTCACCTCAGAAACTATATACAACTACCCACACACACACACACACACACACACACACACACACATACACACACACACACACACACACTCACACACACTGAGTATGACAGGTCCTTCTTTCTAGCTGGTGTGGAATTTCCAGGCTCTGTGCTGGATAACCCTCGTGTTATTTTCTCGTCTAACCTTACCTTTATGGTCCCTTAGAGTGACTAAGTTCTTTACGTGGAAAGGAGATTGAAATACGTGAAGACGTTGACAAAACGAGTAAATGTCAGGCTGATGACCAAATGAAAAGCTGCACAAAAGAGGCTAGGGAAGGACTTAGAGACGACATATGAACGCCTTTCTGTACATTATAGAGAGAATAGATCTTCCCACATTCACCTTTCGACCCCAAAGCATTCTGGGAACCATTCTAAGTAAATTAATGTCTGTCTGACTCCGAGGCTTCAGTTCTCACGCAGGAAACCGCTTCAGCAAAGTCGACCGTAATAGAATAGAACGACACACCAGCAGCCCCGAAAATCTCCATGTGTGTTTTTACTGTCAGGACGCACTCACACACCCACCCGGCTTCAGTCGGGGTTATGTTCTCGACTAGGGACATAAACCTGAATTGATAACCGTCGCAATGTGTATTGGAGCAAATAACACTCTTGTCTTTTTGGGATTTCAGAGTCTGACGCACAGCCATTGGGTTAAGTTTCTGCTAGAGATTTGGGTGTTCGGGACACGTTGATTTGTACTGCATCATTACTTACTAGCTTAGCTGTACACGTGTTGCGATGTCGGTGTGGAATAGATGCCTCGTAGGAAGTGGGAATATGAGTAATGGATGGTGAATAAACCCGGAGAGCAAACTCCCACACTCATGGTGGCGTGTACAGTGTGAATAAACCTTCACCAACGTCGCAGTGGAGATTTTCTATTATTTCTTCATGAAGATTTTTCTTAACCATTTCATCTAGATGAAGATATTTTTTGTCCTCGACCTCTTTCAAGTACTGTTATTTCCCTTAAGATATTTCCTTCAGCTTTTCCAGTATTCCACGTAAGATTAAAATAACCCACATCCTGTTACTTCCGAGCATTACATCTTTCATGATGTTAAAAATTCTTTGAACCGTGTTAAATTTTTCGCGCGCCATTACATTTTGTCCCAGTTCCCTACAGTGCTCATAAGATTTTCATATATCCTGACAAACAGTTCCCTTTTTGTCCACAACCCTGGCTGCATTTTACATGGAACCCCCATCCTCAGACTGGTCTTGATCTACGAAGTACCTAGAGCCAGATTCCATCATACGAAATGCCCTTCTTGCACCACGCGTGGCTTATGACTTTTGAGTCCTTGAAGAGCATTGCTTTTTGCGTGGGTGCTTCTTTTCACAGCTTTTCAAAATATTTCGTTGAAAAACGTATTCCTCGTGATGTTTCGCTTTTCGTATTTTTGTTTCCCAGACAGCACAGTCCATAGGATTCTCTCAAATGGGCTAAAATGTTATATTCGAATCCTGGGCGTGGTATTCGGACAGCAGTTTACCCATCTGTTCATCCTTCCTTCGGTTTTGGTCGATCAGTTAGTTACCAGGCTTAGGCTACTGTATATATATATATATATATATATATATATATATATATATGTATATAGCATTGATAATATGACCTTGATTAGGGCAATCAGTCGCCCGTGTTAATGTAACACTGATAATGATAGTAATCAAGGCCACACGAAACGTCATTTATAGCATTTAACATATGCGTTCCTCTACAACGGCTGGGAACAGTAAATAGGCAGTACTTATCACTGTCCCCTGCATAAACTTCGAAGCCATTCACTACCAATTGTTAACATAGGGACACCATTCATCTAGCATCCTCTGCATTAGGATTTGAACCTGTATGTACGAGAGGAACCCTTGAAGTCGATACTGCATTAGGATTCAAACCTGTTTGCACGAAAGGAACCCTTGAATTACATACCTACGAGTATGGAGACCTCATCCTAGGGCGCCACAAATGAGGACAAAGGACAAAGTCATCTTTTACACTCCAAGGAGAGAGAGTGTGTGTTGTCGCTTGGGCCCTGCCAGTGACTGGCATCCCCTCAAAAGTTTGGAGGCGAGGGGAAAGTTTCTGACGATCGTATTAAGCTTTCAGACTCGTACTTCATATTGTTGGGATTTAAATGCAGACTCCCGCCGAGTCTGGGCAATAGAGTGACATCCAGAGGGGTCAGAATAGTGCTAGGGGGTTACCAAGGATGAGGCTAGGTTTTGCCTCTTTATAAAGTATGAGAAACAAGAGAGAGAGGGAGAGAGTGTGTGTGCTTAGTACTTGCCTACCTACGAGTACTTACGACCAGACTCTGCCAGCAGGAAGGGCTAGCGCGTTGTGGTCACCGCAGGAAAATCTAGAGTGAAGAATATGGAATTGTGTGTGTGTGTGTGTGTGTGTGTGTGTGTGTGTGTGTGTGTATGTGTGTGTGAGACGTGAGAGATGAAAGTGTCGTGTTTGTGGACAGAGTGCCAACAATCCATATGTGGGCAAGGCAGAAAGAAGGAAAAATTATCAGCAACCTGGTCCAAGGAGGGAAACTTGATAGACAATTAGAATATTGGCCCTAGGGTCCACAGCTGAAGAAAATATTTATTTTTCTTTTTGTTGTTTATTAATCAGTTTCAAATGGCATTGTTACCAGGCGCGGAACCTAAAAGGAAAATTTACCATGAGAAAAAATCTAACTCGAGATTTCACACCTTGTCAAACTGATCACATTTTTGTTTCATAAAGTTTTGCAAATATAAGCACGATAATTTTCCGCTGCACAACTAGTTCACAGTGCTACCTTTAGCAAAATATAGGATTGAAAATGTATGTTATCTTGTACGAGTATTTTGATAACTTCAAAGCATATGGATCTTTGTTTCATGCCCTGAGAACATAAATCTGAGGACGTAGTACACAGTTTTCAGAATCAAAATCTTTAGTGCCTTAGATTCTCATTTATCCAAATAATCGCCTCTAATTTCTGACTACCGGAGAGATGAAGGCATCTTTCCAAAATCACTGTTGGAAGATTAAGTATATCCTTCTTATATCACAAATTATCCCTCAAAATGATCATCTTATCAACCCTGATCATCATCGTTATCTCGTCATTCCACTTCAGTTTCATCTCTTAGTATCATTCAGCGTTCGTGTGCCATAGTGTTCTATGACGTAAGTTCGACGAATAATATTCCATCACGAAGATCCCAGGAATTTGAGAAATGTTCAGTGTTCTTATATCCAATCAACTGAACAACGAATATTCACCTCGCTTCAAAATGCTGCTAAATACAAAGCATTTTACTGACTGGAACGTAAAGACATAGGCAGTTTTGGACATACACAAAGACGCATGAATGAATTAACAAATAAATAAGTATAGTATTTTATAAATGCGCGCGCGCGCGCACACACACACACACACACACACACACACACACACACACACACACACACATGCATACATACAAAGCAAACTACAGACTGATAAAAAATACAGAAAATAAGGATGAGAAATCTAGTTTCTTCACATTTGTTGGCGTTGAATAGAGACAATCAGTGAGCGAACGTGACTCTAGCTCCGACCTCTATGGCCCAGCAACATCTACCTCTCTGTCCACTCCTCTGTCTAGCGTTACTCCCTTTTGCTAACCATTCCACAACGTACATTCGCGTGAACTATATTACCACTCCATCTAGTTTATATCGTCACCCATCCGTAATGATATGCTCTATTCACGTCTAACTCATTGTCACCCATCCCTATGAGTATGGCTAATTCACATCTGTCTTATTGTCATCCATACTCATGCCATTGGCATTCACTGTCAGCCAAGACCATACCAACACACTCTGCATCCATCCATTTTCATACCATCGTCTCTCGTCGTCAGGAATATCCATAACATTGCCATTCAACGTCAGCAATTACCATACCGCTGTTATTCACTGTCAGCCATACCCATATTCACCGTCAGTCGCACCCATACCATTCACTGTCAGCTATGCATATATACGGTCATTCACCGCATGACGCGTATACGTCACCACCACCTTGCTCATCTAGCTATCTGTCACCACTACCGTAATCTTTTGCCACCCACACTCCATCGAACGCCTCTTTTGTTCCTCGTTCCCCAAGGTTCAGTAAACGCATCCCCTCTGTTCCTCGTTCCCCAAGGTTCAGTACACACATGCCCTCTGTTCCTAGTCCCGCAAGGTTCTGTACACGCACCTCTTCTGTCCCTTGTTCCCGAGATTTAGTACACGCACTCCTGCTGTTCTTCGTTCCACAAAGTTCAGTACACGCACCCCTTCTGTTCCTTCTTCCCCAAGGTTCGGTACACGCACCCTTTTACAACCATCTGCTATTGCTAGCCCACAAGCACAACCACTATTATACAATACTAGCCACACCACTACCAACCACTGCTGGTCAAAAAGCCAAACTATTGCCACTGACTATCAGTCATTCACAGTAAAGCTATCCACAGGAAGATGCACCAATGACACTAACAAGCGAACCGCCAGCTTCAGGGATTCTTACGCCCAGTGGTCACATCTACATGTGGGTGTTGCTAGATCTGTTGTAGGATGCACATACTCAACACATCCACATCAGTACAAATCACTACCAGCTGACATCCACTCACCACTTCATCTACACGCATACCATTACCACCCATTTCGAGCTAACCTCACAAACGCGCTACGTAATGCCAGCCAAGATCACGACCACCCACTACCAAGTAAAGTGACACCAACCACACTCAGACTCCAACACATCCACCATTGCCATCCTCACGTAAACACAGACAGACCTCCAGTAGGATGTGGACCACTGAAGAAATGAATGGTAACTCTCTCTCTCCATCCAATAAATGACTGTGGAGCGAAGGCTACAGAAATATGGTTGGCCACTGAGGTCCATCCACACCTTGCATTCTACCCAATCACGTCTGTTGGTTATTTCCCATTGTCTGTTGTGTAATAAAATATGAACCATTCTTGAATGATTAGATGAAAATGATATAGATTTAAAGGAAAGAGAGTAGGGGGACACATCGCTGGTGGTGACAAAAAAAGAAAATGGATAAAAACTTAAAATAGAAAAATGAATTATGGAACATTATCGGATGATCACACGGGCTTCCAGCCGTCAAGTAGCCGCGCGCACACACACACACACACACACACACAGAAAATTTTCTGTCACCGACAGATATCGCACAAAAATCTGAGCCTGAACTGTTAAGACTGCACGTTTAATTTTCCATCCACACATTCAGGTTTAACTGTGCACTTTTGTCCTGCACACTGCACGGAAAACTGAGCATGTGTAGCGGCGCTGAGACGTGCAGCCTTGGAGGCGAATTTGTCAAGAAGAACGAAAGAAAATTAGTTCTCACCTTCGCAAATATGGGAGACAAAAGTCCAGGCGAGGATTAACTTTCTCAGGGCAAGAAACTGGAAAGGATCTCCCTGTGGGATGGACGCGAAAATGAAAAGCCATTCGTCCTGAGAAGGCAATTTCCGTAAAGTTCGCCTAAGTCTTAATTCCAGGAGAGGAGTATGGCGTATGGCATATCATCAAATACTTCCTCCAAGAGAGAATATATATTGGATGTTGCTAGGGATAAGGAGGGGAACTAATATCTTGACTGTCAGCTAGGAGTTCTTTATGGTCGAGTTACAAATGCATGAGATATTTTCAGGTTAGAGTTTCCCTTCTCTGAGTTGAGATTATGCCAGAACGAAAGAAAAGATGTATGCAAAGACTGATGTAATCTGCCCATAATATCGTATGGTATGTAGTTATCGAGATGACGTGATTGATATGCAGAAGAAATTGGATAGGGGCAAGTACGTCGTCCTATGGGATTCCATTGTTAATGTGAAGATTATCAGAGTGAGATCCGACGAATACTATACCAGACACTCTGGGCAGAATGCTGGAGTTCCATGAAACTCAAAATGTAGGATGACATATGAAAGGAAAAAGGGAGAGAGTTTTCAACAATTTTAACTGGAAATTGAATATATTTCATCAGAAGTAATCAGTCGTGGCTCAGGACGAAAACTTCACCGAGTCTGATAATGCGTTTTTGCCTCTCTAGGTGATGGAGAATCTACTTATATAGGACTACTGACCTATAGCTGGAAGAAAATGAATCACTCCATTAGGAATAGGCTTCATGTTAGCAAGGTTCGGTGATGTGGGAAGAACCTGTTTATTTAGGGATGCTTACCATATGGTTGGATGAGGAAAAAGGGAGATTCCTTCAGGAATGGGTTGTATGTTAGGACTTGGGGAAAAGTAACAGTGACAGGAAGAACATATGGAAAGCTTATGAGGAATTGAAGCTAATTCTGGAAGTCTGGAACACTATTTTTTCTCTTAAGGTCAGAGAGGGGAAACGCCGACCCTACCAGAAGCTTTGCTGGGATCAAGATGTCGCAGAGGAGAGTTAAGGTTTCAGCCCTGAAATTTAGGAGATGGCAGGAGGAGAGGATTGGCCGAGCTGGGATGAGGAAGGAGATGATTGCCTGGATCACGGGTCGAATTCTTTACAAACAAAAAAGCCGAGGAGATTAGTGTTGTCTGGAAATGCTGCCTGGCAGTGGTTTAAGGCCGGGGCTTGAGAAACGTGTATGGTAAAGTTAGAAAAGTTACGAGTTGTTTTAGTTAAGATCCAGAGAAGTTTGCTGCTAATGCACGGAGTTTCTGGAATGACATTGGAACTTAAGCAGGAGATTATTCAGTTGAGATTGTGATGCTTTTTTTTCTTAATTTCACTCGGTAATGTAAAGCCTGTGAGCATTTGAGTTGGGACTGCGTATCCAGTGATGGCATACAGTTCATTTGAGTTTATGACATGGTATATATATACAGGGTTAAGATATAGGGGCAACACAAGTGTGAGAGTCCCCCTGTAAAACACACACACACACACACACACACACACACTCTCTCTCTCATCATGACTGTAAGTCTACAAAGGGGTTTTCTATTCCCACCGACTTACATAACGAGAAAAAACTTTTCCTCATAGAAAACCGCTGCCTTAACTCCTCTTGGAAGCGCAGACTAGTTTGTTGCCATGTAATATTTACGAGACTCTCTCATAAAGAGATTGTGGATGGGCAACTGGCGCCATTAGAGGGAAATTGCTAGATAAAAGTAATGAGTAGTCCCGTATATGAATCAAGAAGAAAATAAAAAAAGCCTTTGTGAAAGAGATGTACTGGGACAATATATAAAAATTAGAGACTTTAATACAGATGTGTTGCCACTCTTCAAGAGATAAGGCAGAAATAACGCCAGATGAAGGCTTCATGATAAAAAATAACTGACGTATGTAATGCCAAACAAAATACTAGAACGAGGAATGTGGAGAAGAAAAATAACAGAGTAATTTGAATGTCTAACACCGAAAGAATCTAATAAAAAATATTGTAATAAGGAACTGCAGTTATAAAACACGACTGCAGAAGGATGCAGGAACAATGGGAGACAAGCTCATAAGAGTACCTTCGCAACACAAGAACTCAGAGATCAGATGATAGTGTTGCTTAGGGAGTACGTTGGTCTCCGGGCTGGTAGCATCACTGTGTTCCAAGGTGGATGCTGTACGTGGTTCCCGATACCAGACAGGTGGGATGACCCACTACTAAGACCCCTGCTGGTACCTATTGTCCTGACTGTTTATGTGTGTGTGTGTGTGTGTGTGTGTGTGTGTGTGTGTGTGTGTGTGTGTGTGTGTGTGTTCACTTCTCCTGGAAGGGGCAGATCTGGACCACTGGCGAGAGAGGAAGCTGAGGTGAGTGTGGGACGGGGACAGAGTTCAGTGCACTTACGTGAAAAGGGCTCCTGTAAAGAACGATAGAATGGAAGCTTGGCGTGAGTGTTTGGACGACACGAGAAATGATAACTGCTTGAGACTATGATGTAACATGAGAACTCTCCTTCAGGGATGTTAGATGTTGATAGAGAACTCTCCTTCGGGGATGTTAGATGTTGATAGAGAACTCCCCTTCAGGGATGTTAGATGTTGATAGAGAACTATCCTGGCGTTCAAAGTAAATACACGATGACAGTTACTTCGTACTGATGTGGTTCTCTAGGGCGATTTGTGTGACTTTCTTCAATGATTATCGAACAAATCGCCCTGGCTTGCCGACAGCTTCCTCATCTAGCACTATCAGTATAAAAGATAATGCTTTCCTCACGTCAGCTGAGCTCATGTTCAAGTTATGGTTCACCACATCTTCACCATTTACAGCACTATCAACATCACCATCTTGAGGAATCCAATATCAGAGTATGTTTGACTCACCATCTTGTGCAGGCTCCACTGCACTATCATTATCACCATCAGTGTCACCATCACCGCCTGAACGATGTCTTAGCTGTTCAAATCAAGGGGTAGTTGAGGGACGTCCTTGTTGAAGATATCCTCAGGTAGTCGCCCACGTCCGCTAGTGATGAAATACAGGAGGAGGGTGGGTGGGTGAGGGGGCGACGTGGCACAGGCAACCTAGTTGGCTCTCCCAGCTCACAAGGCAGGGCAGGAGAGTAAGAGGAGTCCACCATTTACTACTGTCCTGTGACTGTTCTACAGCCAGTCGCCCGTCAAACCAGAGTTAGGAAAAGGAATCTCTAGCTACCGATCCTGGGGTAGGAGGCTTTGCTGCAGCAAACGGGGAGGCAGGGTGGAGGAAACCTACTGCTTCGTCGCCCTTGCTCGACAAAGAAGCCTCAGGGCAGGTGATTCCGGCCGTTTGTTGGCGCAAGTTGCTAGGAGACGTTTATCTTGGATTGGATATTCCAGTAATCTTTTTTACATACTTTTTTTTAAGAAATACGACATTATATATAAGAACCTATTCCTAGGCTTTCACCTTGAAGGTCTCTGGAAAATAGATGAAAGATTGAAAAATGTTTTGTTTTATATATATATATTTCCTTTGAATTATGAAGATTTTACCTACCGCACGGTAA
>JAUUDW010621019.1:0-11694 GCA_032361385.1 Panulirus guttatus
GCGCCTGCTTTCTGTCACACGCCTTTAAAGTAGACTCACCTTCAGAAGTCATCCTCCATCCTTCCTGTTCACACATATGACCTACTTCCCTGGTAGATATTCTTCACTGAATCAAGCAACTTTGCATTTACCCCATATAACCAATGCACCGTGGTCAAGGGCATGGCCTCTTCATTTATTTCTGCACTTCAAGACTAATGCATATTTTGAAATTTTGAGAAAAAACTACAGAACAGGTTTAATAACAAGCAAAATATATGTTCTATAGTTTCATAAGAATAACAAAGTACATACATATACATTCTCCTAATATAATGAATGCTATTACAATCTATAAATTATGATTTACTAGCATGCACTTGCTGTAACTTTTCTAAGAATGTAAATAACTTTTTAGTCCACTCCATTTTTTCCTGTAAATTGTTGAAATTCATGTGCTTCATCCATTTAATGAATCACGGCAAAATGTCATTCACTTAAACAGTCATCACAAAGTAAATCACTAATTTTTTCCATTTTTCAAGATTAAGTACCTTGCCTGTATGATGTATGCAAGTTAGAAACTATCAAAAAGTTAAAGAGACGTAAGTATATTCAGTTTTCTTGTCCTCTGTTTACATCACTATTTATAGCTGTCCATAATGTACATAAGGAAAGGTAGTACAATGCTGAAAGTTTTCCTACCCACCTCTGAACATCTCTAAATACGTGTATATAAATTGCACATTTTTAATCAATTCTCTGCTTTTCCATCTCAACGTTAAAAAATATTGGACAAAAACAGTCCCCATGTTCTACTTTAACAGGACTCGGTAAATTATCTGAATATTCATGAAATAACGATAGCACCACAAAGCTACTCCATCTCAAAAACTGGGTTCAAGGCTCCTCCATCTGTATAATTGGTATGATGATTTACCATTAACCAACAATACTCAAGTATATCCTGTTCCCATAACCAAATATGTATCCATAAAGACCACTTCCAAACACTAGCATTTTCAGTGTCAGTACATCTTTCTATTATGATACCCATCTCATAAATAAACTCCCTCAATCCATCCTTCAGATAATTTACAGCAGTGAGTACAATAAATGAATGTATGGCACTAATGAATCAGCTCTACCTCATTTCAGAATGTTAAAGATGCATCTCAAGAAATTAAAAATAATACATTACACGAAATAAGGAATTAAAAATACTCAGTCTGAAGGTAAGACTAGATCATATAAAGCCATGGCCCCTCTTTTCACAATAAATCTAAAGGAGACTACATTAACATATTTCCTGGTCAGTGCAACTATAATGCAGATTATCATATTTTGACAGTCTCTTTTTATGTTGTTTTCCATGCTATTTAGCACTGCAGTCCTTGTTATAATATAGAGTGATGCTTAGCATCTACATATATTTTAAGCTTTATAAGAGTGATTTCTATACTGTATTCAAGAGTCCTACTTTGATAAGATTTTGTTTGTATGGGTTGAATACACTCATGTCCATTTGAAGAACAAGAAAAAAACTTTGTAATGGAGGAACCTACCTGGCAAGAAGAGTTTGCCAGTCTACTTCCTTGTCAAAACCATTACACTGGCTCGCTGCACACTACAGCAAATGATGCCATGGGATCAACTCCTGGTCTCATGGATTGTGTGCAAAGCAGCATCACATCTATTCAAAACAAAATTACATCAGTCAATAATCTTTGGTCACAAGCAGCCCATAGCATGTAACCTATGCCACGTTAGTGACTTGTGAAAATGTACTTTTATACATAGATATTTCTATTAATATATAAACATTTTCAGTATTTTTTACATTTATACCCCTTCCAGTGCTATCTATATATTTTAATGACGAAAGGGTTTCTAGATTTGGGACACATCACTCTATTTTATATCATACTGAATGCTGTATAACCACATTACAAGTGATATAATATTACGTAAATAAACTAATCTACATCAAACATATCTTGTACAGAAAAATCTTAAATCAGCTAATGTAATTAAAATACATTTTACCATCATATACGAAAAAAATACATCCGATACCAAGCAAAGAAGAAACTATGCATATAGTAATCCAAACAATCAAAAGCTCTTCTGTTGGAGAGAAGCTTTTAATGGTAAAAACTGGTATTGAAGCATCAAGATAATAACAACAGTGGTAGATTATTCAACATGAAAAAGGAAAATAACAAATGTAACAGACTAGTTCTAACCAAGATTGGATTCACAGTCACTATGAGTCATCATAGTGACAATAACTTCAAATACTTTTGTCATATTCCTTAACACATATAAAAAGTCTAAACTTCCCCTTCACAATTGGTCAAGTTCAGTAAGTATAAAGAAACCAACACATTACTAAATATCTTAAAAAAAAAAAACTCTTGAAATACTCTTTTCAAAATTTATCTACTTCTGATAGCCCCATGACCCTTCTTCCAAGGGTCCCATAGTTAGTACAAGACTACTTTTCCTAGATCACATTCATCAAAATCAATTTCAATGATCTGAAGTTTAAAGAAAAGTTTCTAATTTCTATATACTGTAGTTTAGTACATAAGTAGTTCTGCTATCTTAAAAGAGTCTGGTACTGGAAACTGCCAGACCATTCTTGACTTATGGGTAAAAATAGCATGGTAAACTTATTCTAAACTAGTTTAGACAAGGTTTTCAGGAAAATAGTGATACAGCATAACATGTGAAAAAAACTGGTCACACAGATATGTAATTACTTCACTGGACCATTCCTGGCACTTCCCTGTAACACTCCTCAATGACACAGACCACCATTCTTGCCAGTGTCTTCGTCCAGGTGAGACTTCCTTCTCTGGTGTTATTGTCTCTTTCAACCCTTTCACAGCAGTTAAGGCATATACAAAACAATAATTTTTTCTGTTCTGTTTTCTACAGTTGGGTTATATGTACCTACAGTCAGTAATGGTTTCCAGTGCCATTCCATACATCATTTCCATACACTTCACTCTATTTTTTTCAGTCTTTATATGTTATATCAAGAAAGTCTATGACAGATCTACACCCTCTAGTCATGTAATAATGTCTTACAGTGTACCACTTTTACAAGATAACAGATAGTAAATGAAGCTTTTAGTAATGATACTGAACAAAACACTTCCAAGAATGCCACACATTTCACTACATATGGCTAAAAATACTCCTAGAATACCTCATATGCCTTGCTGCAGAGCAGCATAAGAACCCACAACAATGTTTCACTAAGTGGAGTTGAACATCATTTTATTAAGTAAAGTATGTTCCAGTTAATCATAAATATAATCTAATGGAGATTTTTTCTGCAAATCTGAGAATATCCCACACACAGAATGCACCTTAGACATCACAACTGTTGCAATGAAATGGATAATGGATATGAGGGATGCTTGCAATGCTTTCCTTGTCTTCTTTCTTGTAAAGAATCTTAGCATCCTTTTATCTTAGAAGGTTTACCTCCTCATTGCCATTGTACCATCAAAGTCCCAGTGGTGCAGTGATATTTAACATCATCTCTGTGCTCACATAACCTCACCCGTAGGTTATGCCCAGTCTTGCCACAGCAATTCTTATAGCTGCAGTATGAAATTTCATTTCCTATAGTTTTATTTGTTCTGTGTTGTTTTTTTAATTCTCACATTTTCTCAATCTTATTCCCAATGTGGGAGCTACATTCACCAATGTTGAAAAGATACAATAACATCAAAGCAGGCAGCTTCACCTAGGGAAGGACAGAAGCAAAAAATTGTGCTCTGTGACTGGCCAGTTTCCAGCAGGCAGAAGCCAGTAATGGGCCAATAAGGTAGTGACACATCTCCGCAACCAGTTCTTTGATCCATGGGTTCTGTGAATAAACTAGTGTATCTTTCATGATGTGTTATCATTCTCTGAAGAAGACTTTGTCAACAAAACTAGGTGAAAATAAATTCCTAGCTCTTGCTTTCACTTTACCTTGCCGCTCTTAAATCATTTTTCATTATGGATAAAGCTCACTCTTGACTTAGATAATGTGTAACCAGCTGAACAATGCAAACTGCAAATAATGACAACTTACTTAACGTAAATGTATGGAGAGAAATCTACCTTTTACTTTAGGGCATTCAAACACTTAAATATATACTTCTTGATTATACCTTCCTTCCATTGACACGACAGTAGTGTAGAACTGTGCCCATAACTTCTAAGGTCCTCTTCAACTGATGCACGCAAATCCTAAACCACAGATAACAAACATATGTATATATATATCCCTGGGGATAGGGAAGAAAGAATACTTCCCACATATTCTCTGTGTGGTGTAAAAGGCAACTAAAAGGGGCGGGGGGCCGGGAAATCCGCCCCTACTGTTTTTACTTGTTCTGAGAGGAGGGGTCAAGAAGGTGAAAGATGAAATGGTTAGGGGTTATGAAAAGCCTATAATGGGGATAATTAACTAAAGAAGCACTACTACATCTTATCAATACCATGAATTAAGGAGGGTTGCAAGTGCATACATAAAAAAAAAAAAGAAGGAAGTGTGTATTCAAGAAATGTAAGTGTGCTATGTTACAATCTTGACTGTGCTTATATATATAATGCACAAACTATTAAAAAGTCATTTTCAAAGAAACTAATAATGGAGTAATAACATGATAATAAAGGCTACTCACAATGATGCACCCTTGGAGGGAGTCCTTATAACTAATAAATCTAGCCACGGTCTGTGGAAGCAAAATTACTCATAAGGTAAAATACTGTACAGTAGATTATTCAAAATTCAAAATCCTTAGAGTGTACTTCCTGGGGAAAAAAAAAGAGAGAGAGAGACAGAGAGAGAGAGGGTGCTCAGGAGAGAATGGCAAGGAAATATATTTAAGGTGAGTATTCTAAGCAAAGTGTTAAAAGATGAAGTAATACATACCTTGAACATACTTAGAAAACAAATAACGAAAGTCGTCTGAGTTGATGTACGCAAGTGACAGACAGAAAAAAATGAAGGTTGAGGCAGAATTGGTTCGTAATTAAAGAATGATGTAAGGAATAAAACAAAGGTTAAATATGTTCAAATGACCCTACTTAACACAAAATTTGAAGAAAATCCCAAGATCATATTTAGCATATGCTTAATACACTGTATTAAATAAAAAAAATTAGCTATACTGAATTTTGCCTTCAGAGTTTATCCTTCTGGCTGAATTCTGTTAATCATCTTTAAATCATTTTCCATTTAGATTGATGGATCATATCTGTATATACTCCTTTTCTGGGAAATACTTTTTCAGAAGTGGGGCACCCAGCTCCAACTTCAAAGGCTGTTAAAAAAGTTGTGGATGCCTTATTGCCTAGAGCAGACTTGCTATCCCACTCTCCTTTAACACCCGAATTATATTACTAGATTCATAAGTTATTAGGCTACCTGAATAAATCATAATATTGCTTTGTCCTTAGTTAAACAACATTCTAATATTAGCTCAGTAACTGCAAACTTACTGAGATAAGCTAAATACATTCACCTCATGAATGCTTCTTAGACCTAGAATAACTTATTTTCTCAGTTCACACTCAAATCAATACATTTTTGTAGCAATGTAATATTACAAGCATTTTTTTGTATCTATAACAATACAGATAAATCATATCCTGAGTTCAGTTAAATGGTTAGCAACTAAGCAGAAGCTTCTTCAAACAACACAGTTATGATACAACTCTAAACATTAAAATAGAATTTATATCAACTACTGAAGAATTCTACGTTTAAGTCATACAAGCCAGGCTTTTTTTCCTGCCATAACTACACCGTGGAACTCTTTATCATCTTGTTTTTCAGACTCCTACAATGATTTCAACAGATATTAGTTCATGAACACATGAAAATTGGGTGACACTCTCATACTTCCTTTTACACCTGATATTTATGCAGACATTCATGCCCCTGACTGGCATCTTTTTATGTGCATAAACAAAAAAGTACAGCAGTTGCATTCTGTTCACACTTAATAATGTACTAATGACAGGTGTATGGGAAACAGGGAGCAAGATGTCAAGAAAAAAAATTAGAGAGAGAGAGAGAGAGAGAGAGAGAGAGAGAGAGAGAGAGAGAGAGAAACTTTTGTATCATTCAGCTTCCACTCAATTAGTGATATTCAAAAAGTCTTCTCTGTAGGGAAAAGCTTCAACAGAAAGCCATCTTTATGACATGCATCTTCATTTGCAACTTCAGTATCTATAAGACAACACTTTCTTCATTTGAATATGTTCACTGACTTTAATAAAACTAAATCCTTAGGCTTCATATACGATCATATATGTTTGATTAAAGTAGTGCTTTTAAAGTATTCACAAAAATAAGCATTAATGACTATCATAGCTTCAACCTTAGCATTTACTACAAACATGTCATGTTCACGAATTAATACATTATTTTGTATCTCAAAATAGTGGAATGCAGCACAATATATTGGTCAAAAGTGATTTACATAATAAACATAAGTACTGACTGACCAGGATGTAGAAATATAAATATAAAGAATATCAACTGTCTCTAACAAATCACTTAATCATATAACATAGCAGTACAGTACTGCTACTAAATACTGCATTTCTGAAAAGGTTAGGGGAACCAAAGGGTGGAGAGAGAGGTAAGTGTCATGTAGGAAAGTGACATACTATATACAAAATTATAATGCAAATAATATATGATATACAACCACTATAAGTATCTGTGAAGGGGATATATCACAAAGATACAATTCATCCACATCAGAGAAGAACATCATCAAGCTCCTCAGAAGTATCTCCTTCCAAAAGGAATATTCTGCGCACAACAAGCCCAATGAACAAGAAGATGGCAGATGATAACACCAAATTATACAAATATCCTGGATTTGAAACAGGAGCAGAAGAAACAGGATCCCTGCCAGGATTGTGTGCTGCAACACCTTCCATCAGAATCTCGGGTGTCTGGTCAACTGTAGGTACTTGTGGAGAACTGTTGGGAGCACTGTTGCCAGGAAGAGTTGCCTGACTGGTTGCCTGAGGTGTATTTGACTCTGTGCCTTTATCAAATGATGATTCCGAGGGTGAGCTTAAGTCAGTCTTAACAGATAACTCCTCATTGGACTGACTGACTGAAACTGGAGAGTCATCAATACTACTGCTGCTACTGATGAAACTACTGAATTCTTCCACAGAAGTTCCTGCTGTACCTTCATTTCCTTCTTTACTTTCCACCTACAAGAGTATGTTTAAAATTCATTAGGCTTCGCATTTATTCACAAAGTCAAGACCATAAATAAACCTATACATAAACAATTCAAAAAAGCATTTGAGAACTGGGTTGCTATTACAATTTTTACACGATCACCCCATCTCCAGGTTTTTTATCAAATGGTACTTTGCAATATATATCATCTTCAATTTTCAGAGTTTGAAAAACAGCAGAATTACATTATATTACCTTATAAATCTACTAAACCAAGTCCATCTAGCTCATTTCAATTAAGCCAGCCCTAAGTGAACCTTCTTCAAACACTACATATATTACTGTACTATAAACAAAAAGCTTTATCACAGCAACATGAATGCTTCCAGAACCTAACATTAAAGAAAAAGATAATCTTAGCAACGTTCCTGAAAATCAAATATGATCTAGAAATACTAGTGATATATAATAAAGTAAAGGTTGCATTCTTCATCAACTCCCGCTGACTACCTTCCATTCATGTTAGGTACATCATCGTTTTATTTTTTTTCACAAACAGCTCTTTCCTATAGAGTTCTCACCTTTTCAATGCAATTCAACATTCCCCCTAAAATACTCATTCAACCTTACAAAATTTTTGTTCACTCTGCTTTTGTCATGTTCACCAAAATTTGAACAGATTCATGACTTTACAAGATTCCTTCACCAACTTCCTGAATGTTCACAAAAGAATTCAATTCCTCATTCCAGAGCATTTTCTTCTTTGTCAAACTGTAAGAGAATACACAAAAAGAGGTTCAATTCTCTACTTCAAGCATTATCTGACTCCACCTGCTTGTCACCACTGGCAAGGGTGTATCACCAGAGCACAATAACACTGAAGACTTTCTCATCCTAAGGAGTCCAACCTTTCCCCTTGCACCATGTAATACTTGTCACCATCGGTAAATTATCATCACTCTTACCAAGCAAAATAAAATTTTCTACAAAAAAGCTAGTTAAGAATGACCATGCCTTCCTATCCAACTCAAGCTTTGCACCCTCACTTTCACTGCTTACTTTCAACTCTCTCACTATCCCATCCATGTATGTGTTAAAGCAAAGGTGACATCACAGAGTCATCTTTCTACCATGCTTATGTAAAAACTTTTAACTAACTTAAAATCTACTTTTACACATGCTTTCCTATTTCTATCAAATGTGAGGGAGGCATAAATGCACATGGATAAGGGAGTTCCCAGAGAGAATGTGTCAGAGATACAGACTAGACAGATGGATGATCTTGGTGCATCTGGCAACTTTTCTCCTAAACCTTATATTTGCTAGAACCTCCCACAACGCATTTCAGTCTATCAAATGCACTTTCTAGTCCATGAAAGCTGCACGCATCATTTATCTTTCTGCTACAATAGTCTACATAGTTTTAAGCTACCATCTTGCAGAGAGAAAATTTTATCTACAAATTCTTCACCTTTGTACAAAAAACTATGATATTTTTCTTTAAAATCTCAATACAATTTTTGTCATACACTTCCTCTAGTATGAAGTAATCTTTTTCTTTCTTGGAAAAATATTGGAATATATTTGGTTAAACTGCATTTTTCTATGAAAATAAGTTACTGTGAGTATAAGGACTTAAAAAAAAAATGAAAAAAACATGTGAATGCTTTAAGACCTTACAATACAACACTATTTCCCCATCTTCCTTAAACTCTCCACTAATTTTCAAAAGCTGATAGTTTCCCACTTTCTTTATTTTCCAGATTCCTCCTCTCTTATCTTTTCAAATTTCCTTACTTCCCTCTTTAATATGAATATGCTCAACCAACTAATTCTTTTCACACTAGTAAGCAATGCCTGTTTCCTTTATACAGCAGCTAAAAGAATAAGCACAGATCTTCAGCAAATGATTCAAAAATGGGACTATGGTACCTGAAGGCATGAAGATGGTCAGCAATTGCATGTATAGGAAATGTACAAAACATACACTCTCCCTGTTTATGAATGAAAAGGCAATCATGATACAAATTCAAATATAAATAAATACATCTCACCTTGACTGTAACAGCAACTTTACCCATAACCTCTCGGGCTTCCTCCTGAAGCTCTTTATTATCACTTGTCCTCTCCTTGAGCAGGGCACTTACACACCCACACTCTGGACACTGATACTCCAATGACCTGAGAATGACATGAAACATGACAGGGAAATCTTCAAAATCAAACATATCTAAATTCAAATAAATATCTTTAGTTAAGTACTCTAATGCATTCATCCCCCATTTGCAAAACAATACAACATGCTTTGGAGGCTACTTGGGAAGATTATACATCATCATATTTGAGTAAAGAGCCATGCCTACTGGAACATAATACTGTGTAGTCTGTGACAAATCATATGTTATATTATAACCTCACTCTTGTGCATATTTCAGGGCAGGCTCCTTTTTGGCCCCTTATTTCTTATCATAATGGCTATGATCCTTATACCCAATAACTCTAACTTTTCCTTTTCAAAATGTTAAATAAAATATACTTCAACCTTACTCTTAAACTCTGAAATTGGCCCTTTTTGATTTTTTTTTTTAAAACAGAAAAGGCCACAACCCCCAGAACTGAACATGGCCTAAAATTTGAAACAAGAACCACTGTCCTAAGATTTCATAACAATCAGTCAATGGACACTAGAGTTAGAGCAAAGAAACTAACTGTCAACAAAAAACTAATGTCAAATATTTATATAAATTGCTTACAGACGTTAGATGATAGACTACAAAGCCACAGCTACACCATAACACAACCAAAAAACTTTTTGTAACCATCTGTTGTCCTGCATTTTAATACTAGCATCACTGTCTTAAAATTTCATAACAATCAGCCAACAGAAACTAAAGTTATAGCAAGAAAACTAATCATTTCCAGATGACAGACAATAATGATCACCCTATCATAACACAATAAAACAAATTTTTGTGGCTGTGTAAAGATCATTCTTAAATCAAATTCATCTGCATAAAATTTTATCTATCATTATATCATGTGATATATACAGCAGTCCAATACACACCTACACTATGAGCATAGTTCCCCTACCTAACAATATTCAATTCTTTGGAAGTATTCCACGTATCAAGTATACCCACTACAAATGTATGGAAACAAAAAAGTATGCTATTTCTTTAGCTGCAATACAGGGAAATCTCATTTAATAAAACTTACTTTTTAGCCAATTTGGCCCGTTCGCCAGCAGTATAGTCTAATGAGCCAATGGTGCCATTAGCAGGAGTAGGCATAAACCCAATGATTGCCAAGAGTGTTGTGCGAATGCTCCAGGATGGTTGCCAGGTCTCTGGATGGTGGCCTGATATACTAAGGCAGATCTTTTTACTGGTCTCAAACCGTCCATTGGGCTGAGGAGGTGAAATAAATTGAAAGTCATGAATACATGTCTAGAATTAAGTGACAAGCTTGCATAATGCATACTTCTGTGAAAGAGTTGTTGACAAAGTAAAGGACAGTGTCACAATCAGCATTGGAAACAGAAAGAATGAATGTGGATTATCTTACAATCTTTCATCCATTTTACTAAAGCAAAATAAAGGAGCAAACATTTAGTATGTTCATATAAAACAAGAACCTGCAATCAAAAAGATAAAGAAAGCATGGTATACAAACATTTAGTATGTTCATATAAAACATGAACCTGCAATCAAAATGATAAAGAAAGCATGGTATACAAAGAAAAACTGGTGGCAGGACAAAGCTTTACAATTAAAGGTGATCTTGCTAACACATGTGGTTAAGTGAGTTATGGGATTCTGACAAGTAAAGGGCGGGTCAGGCATAATAAGTACTGGGTTCGGGTGAAAAATGGAACAAAGCAAGTAGTGAGAATCTGACAAGCAAATGAGGGTTAATATTAACAAGTACTGAGATATGGTGAACCTTATTTTTTGGAGGATAAAAGGCCTACTAAGAATGGGGGCATCAAAACAAGCATGAGAACTTTGTCAAAGATGGTTGATAAAATACAAGTGGTTTGGCAAACAGACTGTTCCTTGAGTTATGAAAAGAGCACAGCAGGCATAACATAGTAACATCACCAGTGAGCCATAAACTCCATCCACTCAGCTGAAATCACTACTGACCAAGCCATCAAGCTACAGAAAGGAACCAGCTATTTGACTAAATTAATATCTGTTCATCCTAAATACTTGCAACACACTGCTTGTATACAGGATGAGTGAATACTTGATTAGTCAAATACTTGGTTCCATTCTTATAACCTCAAAGCAAATACATTCTTGTATGTGACCATACATAAAAGGGGTATAGCCTGGGAGCAAAGGCATTACCATGGGTAACCATATATATATATATATATACGTATATATAAGGGGTCTAGCATGCATGTGTTTCACCAACTTTGTTCAGAGAGGTATGCAAAGGATTTAAACCATTATTAGGGAGCTCCCTGAAGTCAGTCACTCCTC
>JAUUDW010621041.1:0-11693 GCA_032361385.1 Panulirus guttatus
GACTGCTTTCACTCTTTTTGATCATGATAACCAAAAGTAAGAGGATGACTGGAAAGAGAGAATTAAGTGTTAGTGATAGTAGAGGTGCAAAGAAATGCTGTAAATTAGTAATCTTATATGAAAGATTAGATGTATGAATTGGTTTGAAGTGGATGAAAGTCTGAACCAAGTTTTGAGAGTTTCAGAACTTGATACATGTAAAGTGGAATTGATACATAATAATAATGGTAAAATAAAAACCAGTTCTCAAGCTGCTACACCTTTAAGTCCTATGAAACTGACTACCATAGATATGATGCAGTAGTAAATATGGAAAGACTGTTAAGGTTCTGAGCCAAAGACTAGATTCAACATAGTGTGTTGATGAATACTGTACTTTGATCATTAGAAGGAAAAAGTTTGTATGAGGATATACAAAGTGAACTTGGTGAAAGCTCTGAACTGAAAACTTTCAGTGCTAGTGAAGGGTGCTTTAAGAACTTTAATCCTTAAACACCATTGTTAGTTCCCATGCTCATCCCCTTTTGTGCACACTTACACACACATGCTCACACACACACACACACACACACACACACACACAAGAAAAATATTCTATGAAATGATAGATTATCATTCAAGACTAACAATAGATACTCAAAAATGTAAATTGATACTCTTGTGTTTGCCTGGTCCACTGCTAAGTGTTGGACAGAAGGAGTTAGGTTTGACACATCTTACAGATGTTTCTTTGCTTCTGTTCAACTTAGTTTCCTGCTCTACTCTTATTTTATACACAGGCACAACATTGGTGGTGAATAACATGAATATATTTAGAAATATTACACTGGTTGTACTAAAAACACAGTGTGATGAGTAGCTGGCATGTATGGAGAGGACATCGGATGTGTTTTTTCTTTGGAAGTATTCTTGCCCTTTACCGAAAATCTGTTAGCAAAGTCCTCCTTCACATCAAGATTACATAAGGAGAACATTAGGTGCAGTTGTTACATAATTTTTTCCTCTTCAAGAAAGATCTACCTAAAGTTGGTAGGGATGACCTCTCATCCTGGTCTGCCTGCTCCTTACTCAACCCCACTAAAATTACTCTCTGAGTCACTTATTTCACCACATTTTTCACTTCATTCTTCTTTGGCCTCACCAACTGACACAAATGACAGGTTTTCCACCTCAACATTTATGTCATCCAACAGTCTATGTATTTTCTTCAGGGTTACTGTATGCACACAACCAGCAGGCCAGTGGCCTTGCATCTGTATAGTAATGGTGGTTGTACAGGTACTGAGGAGAGCAAAATTATTTTACATGCCTTCCAGGTAATGGAACAGACCTCTATGGGCTACTACTGGTACAATAAGCTGGCTGGATATTTAAAGAGAGATGGGCAAAGTTGAATCTTCATATGATGATGGGAGACTTCCTCTACAGGATCATCAAATGATGATGGGAGTAGCTCAAGTATTAAGTGGTGTCATGGTCTGCTTGATATAAATGATTGGTAAAACTAACAGTGCTGATACGGAGGAAGCTGATAATTATAACAAAGTGCCAAAGAAAATAATTGTAAAGGGCAAGTATATACCACAATTAAGTTTTAATGTCAACTAGATAGGACTCTGTTGGAAGCAAATGCCAGAGTGAACATTCATTTTTACTGGAGAGATGATGATTATCACAAGCCGTTTACATCAGTGGCATGTCGTCTTTGTGGGTGAATGTAGAACCAGTGATATGTTGTATGACACTACAGTTGATTATAAAGGAGTTGTCTTAAACTTTTCCCTAGTTTTTTAGGAGGATTGCAAATTCTTAATTGCAATGATCTAGACCATATGCAAAGAGCTGAACAGTATCGAGACTAAAACAGGCATTCAGAGCCATTTTCTTTGGATATATTTCTTAGAAACTTCTCTCTTGTAACAAAATAACCCAGATGAAGAGTGGTCTTCTACTGGTAACAGTGTCTGGAGTAAATAAGGTGACAGAGGTAAAGCAGGAATGCTGCCTCTCCTCCTCCCACTCAGTAACTCTCTCACAACTAGCAAAAATGCATCATGTCATGATAGCAAGTCTCTGGTAAGTCTGAAAATTGTATTATCTTTCTTTTTTGTGCTTTATCTTAAGTATTATCATTAGTACTTTAGTATGAACCTAAATGGGGAGAACCGAGAGGAGGTGAAGTGCTTAAGGTACTTAGGAGTGGATATAGCAGCAAATGGAATAATGTATGATAGGGTAGGAGAGGAGGAAAAGGTCCTGAATGGGTTAAGGTGTGTGTGTGGAAGTAGAGTTTAATGTCTATCAGGGTATAAAAGTCCCTTTAGTGTTGTATGGATATGATTCTTGGACCTTGAACACAAAAGGAAGAGGGTGGACATGGTGGAAATGAAATGCGTGATGACAATATGTGGTGTGAGGCAAGTTGATTTAATAAGGAATGGAATTTTGACTAGAGATGTGTTAGTAAGAACAGTATGATTGAGAGAGCCGACCAGAGTATGGTGAAATGGTTTAAACATATGGAGAGGATGGGGAAAAAAAATGAGGAGGAACTCAAAAGAATTGGATGAAGTGGTAGGAGGAGACTGTAAAAGAGATAGAAAGACTGAATGAAGAAGGTTTTGGAATATGTCCCTGCACCAGTAACCCAACACAATAGGTCCCTGCACCAGTAGCCCTATGCCATAGGTCCCTGCACCAGTAACCCAACACAGTAGGTCCCTGCACCAGTAACCCAGCACAATATTGAGAAAGGTGAAAGGCATACATGGGATCGAATTAATTGAATCAGTGTGGTATATGGAGGAGGATGTGCTGTCATTGAGCTGAAGTAGGACATATGAAGAGGTCAGAGTAAATTTTGCATTAGTGTGTGGGGCTTAGTTGGGGATGGTAGACTCTAGTTTCATTGCATTATGCATGACAGCTAGAGAATAGACATGTGTGAATGAGGCCTTTGTTTGTTTGTTCCTGATGCTGCCTCACCAAAGTGAGAGAAGCAAATTAGGAATAAAAAAGAATTTTTTATAATAATATTATTGAATCTATATTGAATATATGCTCAAGAAAGGCTTCCTTCACTTTTAAGTCTTTTTATTATGTCTTGGGGACTAAATCTTTTTCCAACAGACTACATCTCCAGTTATATAATGTGAGCCTTCAAGAAAATTGGTTTTGCTGAGCAAATTTAGCTCTACAGATAACTTTTCAAGAATGCATCTATTTTGTATAGCGAGAGATGGGTGTTTTGAAAAGAAACTGAAAGGGACTTGCTTAGTTAGCTTACATAAGGAGAATGGTGGTAGATATGTTGCTTTATGATATGAACCATTTCCTCTGAACTACTTCCTCTTTAGCTTATTTCATGAAAGTAGTGGCAGATTGCTTCACTGTATAATACCATACCTTTGGATGTACTTTGTTTCAGCTTATTGGAGTTTAATGGTGGTAGATAGGTTGATTTGAAATGCTAACCATAGAAACTATGTTTGAATTATCGATATCAGCCAATGATCATAGACCATATTGTACTTTTCATCATCTTTTACTTACTTCTAGGCAGGAATTCTTCTGACATGAGCTTTTTCTGTAAAGCCATAACTGTTTTCTTTTTTTTGTGATTGTAATTGTTTCTAAGATTCATACAGATATGCATTTCTTTGTTGAGAATGTTGTTAACACATGAATATCAGCATATGTTTTCATAATCCTTAAGTTCTTTGAAACTAGAGCCTCATCGGTTGGTGACTATTTGTAGGCTGTAATGAGTACCATCATGACTGCATGGTTGCCAGCTTTTTTTTTGATGTAAATGAGTACTGACCTTGAAAGTTTCTTCATGTATATACACATTTTCATAATGTGATCAGACTGTTCCTCATGAGCTGGCAATTTTAGAATTCCCAACTACCGCACATGAGCCACATAAGTGTGTGATTCCTTGGCTGCTGTGCAAAGGTGCAAAGGTTCAGTGCTTGAATGCTTGATGTGAATGGAAGGGCAAAAGAAAAAATTTTTAATGAGCCTGGTTCCAGTATAGATAGTCGAGAAGAAGGTTGCTAACACAGTGGATATTACTAAGTGAGTGAAAAACATTGAACTGGGCCTGGCTTGAGGAGGGTTATTGTTGACATTGGCAAAGCATCTTCCAAATCAAAGTGGATGAGTGATTCCATTGACAAAATTTTGGATGATTTGTTGGAAGGGTAAAAGAAAAAATAAGTGAAACTGATTGTCTTGTTCTATAGTAAATGTAGGTATGCTAGTCTTATTCAGTTTAGTTGTCATGATCTTAAGTCTTAAACATACAATCTTAATGAATACTTGTTTAATGTTGTTTGGCAGGAAATAGGTCAAGAGATCACGGTTCCTCTGCAATTCAGGAAAGCTGTACTTATGTTACTGTGCTTACTTTTGTAAGCCATTTTATGATGAATGTGATTTATTTCAAGAACTTGTGATGCTGTATGACTAGCGTTACTTAGATTCTGTTACATTTCTAAACGTCTATTTTACTACTTAAGTCTGAAGGATTTTGTTCATATTCTTTCTGAATGGTTTTAAGGCTTCTTGCAGGTAGACCCAAGGGGTAATCAACTTCATCCTTCAAGACAGGTTTTTGCTAGTTCAACAGCCTCATCATATATTCTGAGGCCAGTTTGTGAAGGAACCCATAGAACGTGGACTTAAAGCCCAGCTTGAGTAATTTGATTAGACTTTGTTGTGCTATGGACAATAGCATATTACAATCATACTAAAGTAAGTTTAACACAGTTAGTGAGGAAAGAGAACTTCCTGCAAACATACAATCAGTCTTTGAGTTTTCAACATATTCAAGGGCTATATGGATAGAAAATAGTTCTGTTTGAAGTTTGGATGCCTAATTATTGATCCTGAGTCCCAGATCATGATGAAAACTGTGTTTAACAGCAATAGCATTACCAGCTGCACCAGTGGTTTGATGTAGAGACCCATTTGTTTATATGATTCCTGGAAGATTATGTTCAATGGTGATGGTTTCAGTGGTAGGTAACTTAGGCTGTTAAGTGAGCAGAGTAAATTTTCCATGAGGCAGGGTAGTGCAATTGTTGTCTCTCATGTTTGAGCTTATGAATACCATACATTCTAAGCTCATTAGCAGTAGTAACCCATTTGGATGGATGTTTCCCATTTTGGAAGAAGGTATGGAAGGCTTCTGTACATGAACTGGGATATGTTTGCCAGTGCATCTGGATCCCAACAAAGAGATTGATTTCAGCTATTAAGTCTTTGATACTAGGGAAACTAAGCACTTTCCTCATATTAAAGCTGGACATGTGAGAAATAAAGTCCTGATGCCGAACCATTTTTGTTTGAACTTTCCTCAACGGTGGTTGGTATTAAAGATGTTAATATTGGTTACCCTAGGATGGTGATCATTTAGCATATCATGAACAATGATGGAAGAATGTGTGGTATGAGATATGTTGAAACCTACACATAGATCAAGGGTCCTGTCATGGACATGAGTTAGCTGTAGGTTTCTTACAAGCTTTACATTATCCTGTGAATTCAGTAGTGTTAACAGCTGCTGCCCATTAGGATTGGTTTACATTTCCAATTAAATTGTGTCTAGTGTTAAAGCTCCCAATTATAAGAGATCATTCTGACTGGATACATTCTAGCATGTCCTCTATATGAAGCATTCCCGTTGGTGTATACAAATTTATAATGTTTGTTTTGGAGTTACCTGCATAGACTCTAATACCATGATGCTACATTCCACATCCCTTAGACTTCTTAATATTGATGGAAACTTAGGCTGTAGTTTGCTTGACACATAGTAGGCATGAGTAAAATGATCTAAGATTATAAGAAACAAGGGAAGGTAATTTGGGTGGTAATGACCTGCAGGGACTTTACATTTCTGTAGGCTTGGCACACTTACGGGCTCTAGTAACTTTATGGTGAAGGGCAGGTAACCTATTCCTGAGAGAAAATAAGCAGTGTTCCATTTTAGGATGTAAATACAGTAGGTTCAGTCAATTGAGCCATTTTACTGACAGTCCAAATACACACTTGATTTTATAGACAAAAAAATGAGTGGTTATGGTAATAGTCCAGGTACTCTCCTGTGTTGATCAACACAAAAGTTAGAGTTTTGTACTAGTACAGAACATAGTCTCTTTTATGAGCTCTATTACCATTATTGACAAAATCACTCACTCACACACCTGTAAGATTACAGAGTAATAAATGCTCTTTGTTGGAGAAGAGGGGTTGGATTTGGTGGCACATGTGGTAATGGGACAAGGGAGGAGGGAAGAGTGACACTTTCTTCTTTGTGATAACTCACACTAGGCTTAATGGCATCTAGTGTCTCATGGTGGTGGCTATCCTGAAGTCAAAGAAGTTCTTTAAAGCTACCCTTAAAGTTGGTGGGATACCTCTGTGACTTCCACCTGTAGTTCAAGTAGGGCTTCCTTTTCACCCTGCAGCATCTGTCTGTGGGCCTCTTGCTGATGCACTTGCAGTTGTGTGACAATTTCTTGAAACTGTATTTGATGATTTCATATATTCGTTATTGTATTATTCACCAGAGACTGATACAACTGGAAGGTTAGGACCCGAGAAAGCCTGGGATGTAGGTGTTGGAAAGCCAGGCAGAGTGGGAGAGGGTATGGATGTGGGTTTTGTTGTGGGCTTTATGGGCTCTAGGTGTGTAGGGCTACAGATATAAGGTTCTCCCACCTACATTGAGGGGTAACTAGGACCCCAAAAGGCTCCTAATACTGTACCCAACCAGTAATCACAGAAGTCCAGTGTGCAGGTCTCTGTTGCTCAGGAACACATTGCACCACACCACTGCTGGACGATGACTTGGCCATGGGACAAGTCTTGTGAGAAGCACATATACTTACAACATGATAGTCTTCATACTTCACAGTGATCACAGTGTCTCCATTAAGGAATCCACTTCTTCATATCATGATCACCAATGGAGGTCCCTCACCTGGTTGTATGCTCCCATTGTTGGTATCTGAAGCATCTATGGCAGGGGTGTTGGTATGCAGAAATCCTGTAGAACCTTCCAGATGCCAGCCTGAAACAAATACGTAATGGAATTTCAGAAGGGCCAACTCACTCTGCCATGACCAGTTTGCACTTAGGCAGTCATTGAGGATTGATGACTTCATCAGCCATGAGGGGGAGAGGGTCCACAATCTTGTTGATGTTATGGATAACAATGTATTCCTTGGGTGACACTTTAGTTGATGGGTCTTGTGATTTTATGTAAGCCTGTTCAGTGCTAAGCAGTAGTTGAACGAAATCCTAGGAGTTGATTATGAAGACATAGTTATCTTCATCCTGTTTCAATGCTGAGGTCTTGTCTAGGTTTGCCATGCTAGCTGTATACATCTACTGATATCTTTGAGTAAGGTTACAGCCTTTGGACAGTCAAGCCTGATCAGTTTCAGGATCAGGTGTGTCTCAGTTTCAGGAGCAGCTCCAGGATTGTGTGTCTGTTTATGAAGTTTCTTTCATCATTATTTACAATGGAGATAGAAGTAACTTTTGCCAACTGTGTTATCAGTCACTATATCTTCATTCATCGAGAGCTGATCATCATAAACTACAGTGGCTTTAGCCATAATGACAAAAGTAAAACAAGCCCTGTGTTATGGATTATTAGGTGTTATGGCTTGGTTCGTGGTAACACATCTGGTTGTGATTTTGACCAGACAAAGGGAAATCACTGGCCACACACTCCTTGCTAGCTTTTCACTTCTCTCTACACTGTAATCACTGTTACAGGGGACTGCTCCAGGTACCTCTGTCATGGCACTATCTGACACAAATCACTTTGGCTGTTACTTGCACTGGTATGATGCAACACAAACTCCATACCTGGGCTGGTTGGTAAAATGTTGGCACGAGTGGCATGCAGGATAATTGGGTCACACATCCTACCTCGTTACCACTTTGACCAATACTATTATACGGAGAAAACTCTTCATTTGGGGATCCTGTCTCTTGTACATTTTGTACCATCAAGAAAACTTTTAAATCTTTGTAAGTTGCCAGCATTCACAATCCTCTTGCTTCGGCTGTTCCACCCATCCACTATCCTTACACTAAACTAGTATTTCTTTACATCCCTCTTAGCCATCAGTCCTCAGCTTCTCATCTTGGCTATTGGTAACTCTAGCACTGCACCTTGTAAAGAACTGTTGACTGTCAGCATCATCCAAGTACTTTAAGGACTTAAATGTTGTTATCAGATCACCCCTCTCCTTTCTTTCTCCAAAGGTGGACAGCTGTGTAGCCTGCAGTCTTGCATTGTAGCTAAGATCTCGTAAATCTACTACCACCTTGGTTACTCTTCTCTAGACCTTCTGGAATCATGTCTTTGTCTTTCTCAAGGTGTGGTGATCATACCTGAGAGGCACAATATAGTTTCACTCAGATGTATGTTGTGAATAGCCCACAAAACATTTTTTTAAACATATACGTGAGTGCAGTCTTAATATTTCCCAGCAGACAATATGTTATTTCACAGTTCTGATTTGAAACTCTGGTGATAGATTAGGTACTGTGTTAACCCCTAGATATGTTTTGCACACTGATTCCTTTGCATATTGTTTTCATACTGGGGCCATCTTTTGCTGTATTCCACCCTCATTACCTTGTATTGACTTGAACTGAATGTCATCCATTTGTGATAGCAACTTTGGAGTTTGTCCAGGTTCCCCTGCAAGCTGATACAATTATTTTAATTCCCTCTCTCATGACCTTTGCATCTCCCACAAATATGTTTAGATACAAGACTAGTTCTTTTGGCAGTTCATTTACAAACACTAAGAACAGAAGTGTGATCATGATCAAGTCCTATGGCACACCATTTTTAACCATAGCCCATTTTGATAATGTGCCTCCTACCTGCATCCTTAGTGCCCACTGTATAGGTAATCTTCAGCCCAGTGAGGAAGTTTACCCCTTATTCTTGCCTGCAGCTCTAGTTCCTTTATCAGCTCCCATTATGGTACAGTTTTAAAGGCTTTCTGACTCAAAGAATACATATCCTGCCCATTCTTATTTCTTTGGTCTAAGGCCAAACTCACCATGTCATAGAAGTCAAATAGTCATGAAACAAGGCCTCCTTTCCCTGAAGCCATGTTATCTCCCACTGAAGAAGTTCTTCCTGTGCAGGTAATGGATTGATTTTTCCTGAATATTTTTTTTCCAGTGTTTCACAAATAACACTCATCAAAGAAGCAGGCCTGTAGTTCAGTACAATTTCTTGGTCTCATTTCGTACAGACAGGCATGATTTTTGCCGTCTTCCAGATCGTTGGAGCTACCCCTTCCTTTATAAAGTGTCTAATTGAACAGCATTTTCAGAAGCCTAGCAAGTGCCTCAGTACATTCCTTCAGCACATTGCAAGACATACCTTGTAAGGGTCAGGTTGTTTTGATAGCCTAATTAGTTTGTTTTTGCTAATCTTTATACTTTTCAACACTTCTTCCCCCTCCCGTCCTTCTAATACTGGTATAGTATTATCCTTCATCATAAAAACACTTGAATTTATCATTAAGCTCCTCATATATCTACTTGCCTTCCCGGTGAGTTCTTCCCTCTGAGTCTCTTAGCCTCAATACTTGTTCTTTAGCCAATAGTTTGTTCTTGATGAACTTGTGGAAAAACTTTGGGTTGTCTTTTACTTTGTCCACAGTGTTTTTAAAACATCTCTGCTCCTCCCCCCTTACCTTGCAGTTATTATTTCTTGCTCTCATGCATCTTTCTAATGATGGCCAGTTACAGTGACATTTGTACCTCTTCCACAATATATCCCTGAGTTCTTTCACTTTTTGACATCTCATATTAAACTGTGCTTCTTTCCATTTAATTTTGTGATGTGGAGTGAGAGGGGTTGTGTTTTCTCTCTAAGAATTGCAACATGAATGTAGAATATTACAGATCACTGCTGATTGATCATCAGTTTGTTTTCTGTAATCTTCATGGTACCAATGTTTTTTTTGCAAGATCATTCCACAAAACAAGATCAATGATCCAATAGCTCTTGGAGAAGAATATAAAAGTGTTGGACTGGCCAGGCAGTTTGCAGGATCTAAATCCAATCAAGAATTTTTGTATAAAAGATTGTTGATATGCAATGCAAAATGAGCTATCACTGCAACCTATCAGTGCCCAGGTTGCAACATGAAATCAAAAGATACAGACACATTCATTCTCTAGCTTTCATGTGTAATGCGCTGAAACCACAGCTCCCTATCCACAACCAGGCCCCACATACCTTTGCATGGTTTACTCAGATGGCTCACATGCCCTGGTTCAGTCCATTGACATTACATCAACCTAGTATACCACATTATTCCAATTCACTCTATCCCTTGCACACGTTTCACCTTCCTGCATATTCAGACATCAGTTGCTCAAAATCTTTTTTACTCCATCCTTCCAGCTCTTAGTTGGCCCCTAGTCCCCGGCATCATGGGGTGCTAGAATCTCCTGGTTTCAGTCTTACTATACTGCCAATAAGAGGGAGGGCTCTAGCAGTAGGAGTACCAGCCCCTCCCATGACTTTTCCCCTCTCTTTTTCTGTTCACTACACCAGTAATTGTGATCACTCTAATAACCTCTCCTCAGTTGAACATCATCTGTCTTGTACCTCTCCTAATTTCTTACTTTTGTCTGAGACACAGTTGTCTAATGATGTTCTCACAAGTCCTTTTTTCATATCTAACTATAATCTCCACTCACATTTCCGATTCAGAGGTGATGTTTGTGCTTATTCCAACATAAGCACACCAATTGCATGTCTCAAGGACCTTAAGTTTCCAAATTTTGATGTTATGTGGCTCAATGTCTGTCTCCCTATTCCCACACTTGTCCTCTATTTCGCCTATTGCTCTCCTAATTTTACAAATTTTATATCCTTCAACTATCTAAACTCCTGCCATGAGACTGTCACATCCTCTCACCTGCAAGCTGAGATCCTCTACCTTGGGGATTTCAGCATTCACCACAGGGAATGGTTGAATTCCTTCCACGTGGATAGTGGAGGGATCGAGGCCCTCACGTTCTCCATTCTCAATGATTTAGAACAAACTATCTCCCACCCTACTCATATACCTGACTGCTATGACCACTGTCTTAATATTCTGGATTTATTTTTCACCTCCAGTCCATCTTGCTGTAAATACACAGTCTTGCCCCCAGTTGGTTCATCTGATCATACTCTCATAAATGTATCTATTCTAATGGCACCCCCCCCCCCAGCAGCCCCGTCTAAGCCTAAATATTGGCACCTGAACAAAGCTGACTGGAATAACTTATGTAACTTCTTTTCTGACTTTCCCAGGGTAGATTACTGTCTCTTATGTAGTGATGCTTCCATCCCTGCCAAATACTTAACAGAGGTTATTCTTGCAGGAATGGAAGCATTTATCCCCTCTTCCTCCAAGACTACTTCTTCATCCTATCCATGGTTCAACCATTCCTGTTCTGAGGCCATTCAGGCAAGGGATCAGCCATATTGGGCATGGAAAAACTCTTCTACCTCTGGCTCCCATTCAGCTTTTATTAGTACCCGTAATCACTGCAAGTGCGTTTTCCATGAGGTAAAACATTCCTTTATTCAAAGGAAGTGCGATAACCTCTACTTGTCATCCATGGATAGCTCTTTCTGGTCT